>JAODAL010055875.1:0-23656 GCA_025379985.1 Phyllomedusa bahiana
TCCCGTTTATTATACCAAAACATAAAATTTATGTTTTTTTGACTTTGCACCCCCGGGTTTTGTTCATTGACGCACACCCACTAAATCTTAAAACGAAATTCTATATTACCACGGTAAATTTGAAAGTGCAAAAAAAAAAGTGTATCAACGAAAACAAACTTACGTGTTTTTGACTTTTACACCCAGCATTGTTCATTGACGCGCATCCACGTAAATCTTAAAACAGCAATTTCTATATTTCACCACAGTGAATTGAAAGGTGCAAAAAATCCCGGGTTTTTTATACCAAAACATAGCAGTTACGTGTTTTTGACTTTTGCACACCAGGTTTGTTCATTGACGCAGCATCCACGTAAATTTTAAAAACAGCAATTCTATTCACCACGGGTGAATTGAAAGGTGCAAAAAATACCGTGTATCATACGAAAACATAACAGTTACTTTTTTTGACTTTCGCACACCCAGCATTGTTCATTGACGCAGCATCCACTAACACTTATAACAGCAATTATCCTTTCACGAACGGTTAATTGAAAGGTGCAAAAAATACCGTGTATCATACGAAAACATAACAGTTAGGTGTTTTTTGACTTTTGCACACACAGCATTGTTCATTGACGCAGCATCCACGTAAATCTTAAAACAGCAATTCTATATTCACCACAGGTGAATTGAAAGGTGCAAAAAATACCGAGTATCATACGAAAACATAACAGTTACGTGTTTTTTGACTTTTGCACACCCAGCATTGTTCATTGACGCAGCATCCACGTAAATTTTAAAACAGCAATTCTATATTCACCAAAGGTGAATTGAAAGGTGCAAAAAATACCGTGTATCATACGAAAACATAACAGTTACGTGTTTTTTTGACTTTTGCACACCCAGCATTGTTCATTGACTCAGCATCAACGTAAATCTCAAAACACCAATTCTATATTCACCACACGTGAATTGAATGGTGCATAAAATTCAGTGTATAATACGCAAACATCCAACTTACGTGTTTTTTGACTTTTGCACACCCAGCATTGTTCATTGACGCAGCATCCACGTAAATTTTAAAACAGCAATTCTATATTCACCACAGGTGAATTGAAAGGTGCAAAAAATACCGTTTATTATACCAAAACATAACAGTTACGTGTTTTGACTTTGCACACCCAGCATTGTTATTGACGCAGCATCCACGTAAATCTTAAAACAGCAATTCTATAGTCACCACAGGTGAATTGAAAGGTGCAAATAATACCGTGATTATACGAAAACATAACAGATATGTGTTTTTTGACTTTTGCGCACCCAGCTTTGTTCATTGACGCAGCTTCCACGTAAATCTTAAAACAGCAATTCTATAGTCACCACAGGAGAATTGAAAGGTGAAGAAAAAACCCTGTATTATACGAAAACATAACAGATACATTTTTTTTACTTTTGCGCACCCAGCTTTGTTCATTGACGCAGCATCCACGTAAATCTTAAAACAGCAATTCTATAGTCACCACAGGTTAATTGAAAGGTGCAAAAAATACCGTGTATTATACGAAAACATAACAGATACGTGTTTTTTGACTTTTTTCGCACACATCTTTGTTCATTGACGCAGCATCCACGTAAATCTTAAACAGCAATTCTATAGTCACCACAGGTAATTGAAAGGTGCCAAAAATACCGTGTATTATACGAAAACATCCCAGACCCGTGTTTTTTTACTTCTTCGCACCCAGCTATGTACACCGACGCATCATCCACGTAACACTTAAAACAACTATTCTAGATCCACCACTGTTGACTTGATAGGTGCAAAAAATACCGTGTATTATACGAAAACAAAACAGATAGTGTTTTTTGGGCATTTTTTGCCCAGTCCAAATTTGTTGATAGACACCTTGCAGTTATATTTTGAATCCAGCAATTTTATTTTGATTAGAGGGATTTGAAAAATAGCTGTGATTTTGCCATTTTTTAAATGAGACTTCCAAAACTATTCGATACCTTCTCAAATTTTTATATTTCTGAACATGGAGCGAAATGCAGGTGGTAAGCGAGCAAAGGGGGGGGTAGGACATGGGGGAAAGAGGTACGAGAGAAGGTGCCCCCTTCCAGTGCTGGCGACAACACGCATGCCAGCGGATCGTCAGTTGCAGGACCGTCAGGCCTGTCATCGCTGGGTCAGGGCCCTGTGAATCTAAGTAACGAACATCGTCGCCAATCTGTCCTTCAGTTGTTTAATCCCACCTGCATCTCGCAGTCTTACCGCCTCGGCCCCGCTGACACGGCCACAAATGTCATCATCAGCATCATCAGCATCCGTCCAACATGAAGCAGCCCAAATGTCAACTCGTGTACCCACCACTGTGGATAATCCATTGTCTGAAGACCTCTTTGATGACAAAATGCGGTTGGGGTCAAAAGGCATGTTAAAAGATCAAGAGGATGATTTAGTCTGCTCTGACGCCCAGTTACTGATGCCATCAGAGGAGGTGAAGGAAGGCGGTCATCGGCAAAAATCCCGGGCGGTCGGCAACGCCTTGCAGTCCCCCTTGCTTGTAGCCCGCAACTTCTGGATGCAGAAAGTCAGGACGACCAGTCACCTGTGTTGATGATGATGATGATGACGACATTGCGGATCCATTCTGGTCTTTTCCGCAGAATTTGCTTGCGAGCGCTTCATCAGTGGACGAGGAGGAAGACGATGGGTAGTGCCCAATACGGGTCCGGCCCCAAAAAGGGAGAGGGCAGTCGCAGAAGTCCGCTGATATGATTCCGCCAGCCACGGTCAGCGCAAACCCCACTCCTCGCTTATCGCCGTCAAAAAGGTCCAGGACCTCTCAAGCCTGGGCCTTCTTTGAGCAAGCCTCTGATTCACCCAGCGATGTCATATGCCGCCTTTGCCGTAAACGCAAAAGTAGAGGCAAGAACCTTAAGTGGTTAACCACCACCAACATGTCTAGTAAACATGAAACGAATGCATGAGTTGAAAGGGAGGGAACATTTGGGCCCAAAAAAAAGGCCAACCGACCCCGGGGGCCTCCAACCACTGTCACACCCGCTGCCCTCCGCCTCCTCCTCCTCCGTCACCACCAAGCGTTCCTCAGCTGCCTATGTCTCTCAGAGTCATGATCGGGGATCACCTCCGCTTCAGCCTCCACCTTGCCCGAGTACCACCAGCACCACCAGAGACCCCATCCTACCCCTTCTCCTTCCGCCATTTGACACCTAAAACGCCGTACAGCGGCCAGTCTAGCAGCCAGCCTTCTGTCTTCCAGTTTGGGGCAAAGAAAAAACTTTAACCCAAACCATCCCAAAGCCAAAAGCCTAAAATGTCTGCATTGCCGGCTTTTGGCCGTGGAAATGTTGCCTGACCGTCTGGTGGACACAGCGGGGTTCCGCCACAACATGGCCCTCGCCTGCCCCCAATCCCAGATGCCAAGCAGCATTTCTTGCCAGAAAACCCGCCCTGCCTGGCCAGCCACGTGTCATCTAAAATTTCAAGCGCGTTGTCTGCATCTGTGTCCAGAAAAGCCCATCTCACCACCGACACATGGAATAGTAAGCACGGCCAAGGCCGCTGTATCTCTGTGACAGCTCACTGGGTGAGCGGGGGGATGTCTCTGGGGGTGACGGGGCTCTCAGGCTCAGCGCACGCTCTTCAAAACCTCAGGGATGGTGCGGGGCTCATTCTCCAAGGTCCTCTGGGGGGCATACATGCCCAGAGACACCCCCGTGTTGAAATTAATCTCCCTTGGAGACCGCCCCACACACAGGTCAGGAGCTGTGGACGGCTCTCCGCAACGAGACCGACCCCTGGCTGGGTGACAAGAACCTTGTGCCAGGCAAGGTGGTGTGCGTTAACTGGCGAAATCGGGGGGCCCCCTTTTCTATGGGTAGGCTGGTGAACATCCCTTGCCGGGCACATGTCATGAACCTTGTCGTCCAAAAAATTTCTAAAGAGATACCCGGGTCTGGACTGCCTGCTGAAGAAGGCTCGGGGTCTGAGTTCGCACTTCCGCCATTCGCACCCTGCTTTGTCCCGCCTGGGCTGCGTTGCAGCGTCAGCTCGGCCTCCCCGTCAACCGTCTCATTGTTGCCCATGGCCAACACGCTGGAATTCCACCTCAAAATGCCCAGCGATTGTGGGAGCAGCGAAATGCCATTATGCAGCACGAAGTGACACATGGCCTGACAAGCAGCGGTGCGGACCTCGGGGTGTTGAGCCACCGAGATGGAGCAGGTGAAAGAG
Organism: Phyllomedusa bahiana; assembly: GCA_025379985.1. Classification (NCBI taxonomy): domain Eukaryota; kingdom Metazoa; phylum Chordata; class Amphibia; order Anura; family Hylidae; genus Phyllomedusa; species Phyllomedusa bahiana. Next base: position 4,244 of record JAODAL010055875.1, read on the forward strand.
CTCTGCACCACCCTTGCGAGTTTTGAAAGAAGCCACCAAAATGGTCAGTGCGGACGATGCCCTTGTCAGCATGAGCATGTGTGATCTTAGTTCGGGAACGATCGTTGGACACTCTGAAATATCAGGCCCCGCCAGCGACGGAGGAGGAGACGGACACAGATGCAGACACGGAGCTTTTTCTCCATCAAACCCACAAGGCCCGACAGTTTTCAATTTTATCAGTCTTCATTAGGCAGTGGTTTCAGGGTCCAGAGCTAGTGCAAGGCGGCCCCTCAGCTCTCAGGTGCATCATCTGAGGCAAGTCAGGGCTGTGTTGAAGCTGTGCCGGAGGAAGCGGAGGAGGGAGGAGAGGAGGTATTCCTAGACACCGACGTCCCCCCTTTGGAAAGAGGTTGGCTGAATTTGAGGCAGATGAGGAAGATGATTTTGCTAGTGCCCTCAACCCAGAGGCTTGGGAACTAAAGGGCTCCATCTCTCACATGAGTGCTGGATGCTCATTTCCTCCAACATGATACTCGCATTAAGCCATCAAAATGAAAAACAGTTGCTGGGTGGCCACCCTCCTGGATCCCGTACAAAACAAAACTCAGCACTTTCCTTCCACCCCCCAAATAGAGAGTAAAAGCAGGAAATGGAGACCTTGCTGATTGATCAACTGGAGACATCTGTTGCGTCTGCTTCACGTTCTTCAAATTTTCACGGTGGAACAACGCCACGACGGTGACAGCAGTAGAGTGCCAAGTAGCCGTGCGGCAGCAGCGGGAGCACAGCAAGGGGGCAGAAGCCTAATGGGTACCACTGGCAATCTTTATTTACCACCCCCACCAAAAGCATGCAATGCAGGCCACACATACAACACCCAGAGACCAGCTTAAGATCATGGTGCAACGACTATCTGCATCTCAACACCGATGTTTTTGTATGTGTTCCGGACCCAATAGACTTCTTGGTATCCAAAATGGACGAATGGCCCGAGCTGGCTCGCCACGCCATAGAGGTGTTGTTTCCCGCCCAGCACCAGCGTCATATCTGAGCGGACCTTTAGCACAGCCGGGGGAGTCATTACAGACAAAGCATCGGCTTTCCACAAATAATGTGGATCGTTTGACTTCATCAAGATGAATCAGGCATGGATCTCTGATGATGTTGTGGCCCCAATGCGAGGTCACCGATTAGTTTTCTGGTCTACTTCACATTTCCTCTCCAAACAGAAATGGTCCTCTTGAAAAAACTTATTTTTAAATGATTATTTCTTACTGCAATTTTTATTCTTAATTCCCAACAGTTTTATTTTGCTGGTTTTGCTGTGAGGAGACTAAAAAACACCAAGGTTTCATGACAAAAACCATATTCCCTTTACTCATTCATCTTTTGAAATTTTTCACATTGTCAATGGTTTTGGGGTCATGTTGCCTCACAATTTTAACAGTGGCTGAGAAAGTCATATTTATAATTTTTTGGGTCATGTTGCTGTGAGATAAAGTATTTAAACATGGTCCTTTGGAACAGAAATGTGGCTTCTAAGTGGCATTTCTCCCTCACAATTTTTAAAAAGTGGCTGAGAATCATAATTTATAATTTTTTGCGGGCATGTTGCTGTGAGATACAGCAATAATCATGGTCCTTGGAGCAGAAATGTGGCTTTTAAGTGGCATTTCCCCCCTTCACAATTTTAACAGTGGCTGAGAAGTCAAATTTTTTTAATTTTTGGGTCATGCTGCTTGAAATGCAGCAATACTACAGGTCCTATTCTAATAAATGTTGTTTCTAATAGACATTTGTTCTCATAATTGTCAAAAGTGGCTCAAGGGTCATGTTTTGAATTTTTGGGGGCATTTTGCTGTGACAGGCAACTATACTACAGGTCTATTCTAAAAATGTGTTTCTAACAGACATTTTTTCTTCACAATTGTCCAAAGTACTCAAGGGTCATGCTTTGAATTTTTGGAGGCATTTTGCTTTGACATGCAGATATAATACAGGTCCTAAATTTTAAAAAAAGTTAGTTTCTAACAGCATTTGTTCTTCACAATGGTCAAGAGTGGGTCAAGGGTGATGGTGCTGTCAGAAACAGGAATAGGTGGACACGGTTAATGGGCACATATTGCAAAATGACTTGTTTTTTGCAAGATCTTTAACATAGCTATCAATCCTTTATTGAACAACCCATTTAATACAATTAAAAAAGAGAAACAAAGACATGGTGGGATTCCATCCTATTTTAAAAATGTGATTTCTAGAATTAAAGTACTAAAAAACTTGCATGTACAAAATAGCTGTTAAAAAAATTCCTCTGAATTGTACAAGGGTGGTACAGGAAAACTTGACCAGATGTAGGTTATTCAGAGGACATGGAGTATGGAGCACGGACAGAGAACAAAGTACAGAGACCATTTCCTCCAGCACGTTGAGAAAAAGAGAAAAAGAATGCCAAGATAAAGGGCACCTGGGTGTAACAGGAGCGTTTAACCACCCGTATTTCCAAGTGAAGCCAATTGGTCCACACTCATACGGAGGGCAAGCGCTACCCAGGTATTACTGTGTAAATGAGGAAGGCTGGAGTTTTTCACATTTCCGCTATCCCCACTCTGCTTCAGCACGACAGTTTTTCGTTGTGCTCATCAGGGCATTTTAACCTGCGTGTTCATAGATACGGGCCACCTCTCTCACCGACCCACTGTAACTCTTGCCCTGGTCATGCTGTGGCCCGGACAGAATAAGTCCAATGTCCAGTGGAAACTAAAATGGTTTGAAAGACTCCTTTTTCGCAAATACTTTTAATCTGGGGTTATGCAGGTTTTGGGCTCATGCTGTGGCCCAGGACAGGGATAGTCAATGTACAGTGAAACTAAAATGATGGTTTAAAGACTCCTTTTTCCCCGGCACTTTTTAAAAGTGGGGGTCATGCAGGTTTGGGGCTCATGCTGTGGCCCAGGACAGGTATAGTCAATGTCCAGTGAAACTAAAAAGGTGGTTGAAAGACTCCTTTTTCCGGCACTTTTTAAATCTGGGGTTATGCAGGTTTGGGCTCATGCTTTTGGCCAGGACAAGGTATAGTCAAAAGTCCAGTGAAAACTAAAATGGTGGGTTGAAAGACTCCTTTTCCGGCACTTTTTAAATGTGGGGGTCATGCAGGTTTGGGGCTCATGCTGTGGCCCAGGACAGGTATAGTCAATGTCCAGTGAAACTAAAATGGTGGTTGAAAGACTCCTTTTTCCAGCACTTTTTAAATCTGGCGGTTATGCAGGTTTGGGGCTCATGCTGTGGCCCAGGACAGGTATAGTCAATGTCCAGTGAAACTAAAATGGTGGTTGAAAGACTCCTTTTTCCGGCACTTTTTAAATGTGGGGGTCATGCAGGTTTGGGGCTCATGCTGTGGCCCAGGACAGGTATAGTCAATGTCCAGTGAAAATAAAATGGTGGTTGAAAAGACCCTTTTTTCCGGCCACAATTTTTTTCAATTCTGGGGTTATGCAGGTCTGGGGGTCATGCTGTGGCCCAGGACAGGTATAGTCAATGTCCAGTGAAACTAAAATGGTGGTTGAAAGACTCCCTTTTTCCGGCAAATTTTTAAATGTGAGGGTCATGCAGGTTTGGGGCTCATGCCTGTGGCCCCGGAAGGTATAGTCAATGTCCAGTGAAACTAAAATGGTGGTTTGAAGACTCTTTTCCGGCACATTTTAAATCTGGGGGTTATGCAGTTGGGGCTCATGCTGTGGCCCAGGACAGCGATATTCAAAGACCAGTGAAACTAAAATGGTGGATGAAATAATACTTTTTCCGTCAATTGTTAAATGTGGGGGTCATGCAGGTTTGGGCTCATGCTGGGGTTCCAGACAGGGGTATTCAATGTCCAGTTCAAGTAAAATGATGGTTCATTTTCATACTGCCTTCTGGCACTTTTTAATTTTTGGGTGATTGCAGGTTTAAGGGTCATGCTGTGGTACAAGACAGGGATAGTGAATGGGTGTGACTTTTTTCTGTAGCTTTTATAGCCTAAAATTGTTGTGCCTAAGATGTAGCAAAGGGATCCATTTGACTGTTGTGGCTGTTAATTCCAGCTTCTCCAGCCCTGTTTGGGTGTAAGAATGAAGGTGTTGTTGCTCTCCCATAGACTTTAATGGGCATCGGAGATGATCGACTATCGAAAACCTTATCGATGGTGGCCGACTATCGACTATCGATCGATGTCGATAGCCAACGTAATCGCTCAACACTAGTAACAAAGGCAATCTAGGTATTCGTAACCAGTGTTAAAGTTTTTTTATTTTTTTTTCTCCCTATTTCGCAGAAAAACAACATCCACACACAATAAAATCCATTTAAATTACTGAACAAATTGTTAAACATCTCCACGGTTGTCACCATGTGGTCCCATATAAAGATAATTATACATTTATAATAGGCCTGTACCTGCCTCAGGCTCTTTTATTGCCCATGACAAATATCTTTGTCTCTGCTTTGTGATTAGATAGGTTTGTAGAATTAACATTTATATACAGTGTCTCACAGAAATGAGTACACCCTTCACATTTTTAAAAATATTGTATTATATCTTTTCATGGGACAACACTGAAGATATGACACTTTGATCCAATGCAATGTAGTCAGTGTAAAGCTTGTATAACAGTGTTAATTTAGGGCGACATATATGAATCCTGGCACTGACAGGCCAATTCTAAATCACTTTAAGGTAGTGTAGAATGTGCCAGAATATATGACCCTGTTCCTCTGCAGGTCATACATACAGGCGCAGCGTAGAGCCAATACGAAAAGTCTGACTCAGGAACCACCTTTACCCTGGTCTGGCTGTTCTTCTGCAGGTCATACATACAGGGCAATGTAGAGCCAATACCACAAATCTGGCTCAGGAACCACCTTTACCCTGGTTTGGCTGTTCTTCTGCAGGTCATACATACAGGGCAGTGTAAAGCCAATACCACATGTGTGGCTCAGGCACCAACTTTACCCTGGTCTGGCTGTTCTTCTGCAGGTCATACATACAGGCGCAGTGTAGAGCCAATACCACAAGTCTGGCTCAGGCACCACCTTTACCCTGGTCTGGCTGTTCTTCTGCAAGTCATACATACAGGCGCAGTGTAGAGCCAATACCACAAGTCTGGCTCAGGCACCACCTTTACCCTGTATGGCTGTTCTTCTGCAGGTCATACATACAGCGCAGTGTAGAGCCAATACCACAAGTCTGGCTCAGGCACCACCTTTACCCTGGTATGGCTGTTCTTCTGCAGGTCATACATACAGGGCAGTGTAGAGCCAATACCACAAGTATGGATCAGGCACCACCTTTACCCTGGTCCGGCTGTTCTTCTGCAGGACATACATACAGGTACAGTGTAGTGCCAATGCCACAAGTTTGGCTCAGGCTGTTCTAACTTTTCTGCACCTAGATTTAGCGTCAAAAAATCATAAATGTGTCTCATAAATGCGATGCCCCCAGAATGCCCCTAATTTGTTGCGCACCAAAAAGTGTCCTTGCCACATTATAAAGGGACTTATCATGCCAAAGTTTTGAGTGCACCTGTTCATATATTCTTTTGGCTCAACATACACTAGAAAACTGGAAGGCAGGTTGCACTCAGAGCAGACCTCGCCATGGTTGACCAAAGAATTTTAGTGCACATGCTCAGTCTCATAGACAGAGATTGTCTTTTCAAAATAGACATATAAGTGCTGCCCGCATTGCTGCAGATATTACAGGGGTGGGAGGTCAGCCTTTCAGTGTTCAGACCATATGCCACACACTGATGAAATTTGCTGTTTCCCTAGAAGAAAGCCTCTTCTAAAGATGGTGCACAAAAAAGCACGCAAACAGTTTGCTGAAGACAAGTAGAATAAGGACATGAATCACTGGAACCATGTCCAGTGTCTAGAGAGATCAAGAAAAACTTATTTTGTTCAGATGGTGTCAAATGTGTATGGCGACAACTAGGTGAAGAATAAAAGGACAAGTGAATCTGCCTACAGTCAAGCATGGTATTGGGAATGTCATGGTTTGGAGATGAGTAGCACACTGGTCATTCAGTGCAACATCCCTGAAGTGCAATTCCATAAAGTGTCTGCAGAATTAATACCAGAATTGAAACCAGATGTGAACCAAAGGTAAACACAAACTTTCTTTGCTCCTTACTCACACCAGCACCCAATATGCACCTCTCTGCCACTATCATCATTGCCTCCCTAATCATCAAACTCCTTGTCTCCCCTCAGACACCCACGCTGGGCAATGTATTCCATATCTCCCCCTCTGCCTTACCCTCACACTTCACCTCTACTCTTCACCTTTTCCACAGCATTAAGACCTTTCTCAAAAAATCCACACAATCCACTCTTGCTATATCCCACACACATGTTCTCACACTCTCCCTTCTTCTCCTCGCTGCCGGGGACATATCTCCCAATCCCGGGCCCCCTCAGCGCATCCCCACTGTTGTTTCACCTGCCTTTTAAAGACCAAGAAGCACAAACTCCTTTAACCCCTTAAACCTAAAGCCCATTCCCCTCACCCCCACTATACCTATCCCCATGTCTGGAGCTGTCTGGAATGCGCATTCTGTGTACAACAAGCTTCCCATCATCCACAACCTTTTCTTCTCACGCAACCTATCCTTCCTTGGACTAAAATAATCCTGGCTGACACCTTCTGACACAACTTCCCCTGCTGCACTCTCTTACGGCAGGCTTCAGTTTTCCCACCCCCCCGCCCTGGCAGCAAACACGGCTGAGGTGTCAGCCTTATTCTGCCAGATACCTGCTCCTTTGTCCCCATTCCACACCTACCTTCCCATACCTCCCCACCTTTGAGTTGCACTCGGTCCACACCTACTCCTTCTCCAACCTCCAAGTGGCTGTTGTATACCAACCCCCAGGCCCTGCCACCTCCTTCCTTGACCACTTCGCTTCCACTTTCTTTCCACTTACATCCCCACTGTTATCATGGGAGAGTTTAACATCCCAATGGATACCCCCCACTCCTCTACTAACAAACTCCTGTCACTCTCCTCTTTCTTCAGCCTCTCCCAATGGACCTCTGGGGCCACTAATAAAGATGAACATACACTGGACCTTATCATCACCCACCTCTGCCCCCTATCTAGCCTCTCAAACTCTCCTCTCTCTATCTCTCACCACAACTTGCCCACCTTCTCCTCCATCTCCACTCCACCTGCCCCTCCTGCGCCAAATCTAGTACAACCACGCAGGAACCTACAAAACCTCAACCCTCACACTCTCTCTGACTCTCTTGCTCCCCTCTCTACCATATCCTCATTTGCTGACCTAGACTTAGCCACCACATTCAACAACCACACAATCACCTCCACTCTTGACACGGTCGCCCCTCTCACACACAACAGAACCCACAAAATCAACAGACAACCCTGGCACTCAGACTCCACTAAACAGCTAAGGCGAGCTTCCAGAATTGTCAAACACCGCTGAAAGAAAACCCGCTCCACCGCTGACTTCACCTCATACAAACAATCACTACACACATTTAAATCTGCACTCGCCTCAGCCAAACAGGATCACTTCATCACTGTCATATCCTCCCTGTCTCACAACCCCAGACAACTTTTCAACACCTTCAACACTCTCCTCCGTCCACTAGCACCCCCTCCCCATCTCTCCTCTCAGCAGATGATTTTGCCACTCACTTCCTAAATAAGATCAATCTCATCAGACACAGCTTCCCCCTGCAGTCCCTCCGCCTACCTCAACACCTGCTCATCACTACTCCCCCCTAACTGGCTTCTCTCCTGTCACTCATGACAAGCTCTCCTCTCTACTGTCCGAATCCAACCTCACCACCTGTAGTCTTGACCCACAGCCCTCCCACTTCATCCCTGACCTTAGATCTGTTATCATCCCAGCCCTCATCCATCTCTTCAACCTATCATTAACCTCTAGCATCTTCCCTTCCTCCTTTAAACACACTACCATCACCCCCATCCTTAAGAAACCATCTCTTGACCCCTCCTCTCTGTCCAATATCGCCCGATCTCACTGCTTCCATTCGTCTCTAAACTCCTTGAGCAGTACGTCTATCTTCAACTGTCCTCCCATATCTCCACCAACTCTCTCCTTGACCCACTGCAATCGGGCTTCCAACCCTACCACTCTACTGAAACTGCCCTTAACAAAGTCACCAACGACCTAGTAACTGCCAAAACCTCACGCCACTACTCTGTCCTTATACTCTTAGACCTGTGCTCTGCCTTTGACACTGTTGACCATCCACTCCTACTACAAATCCTCTCATCCCTCGGCATCATGGACTTGGCCCTTTCCTGGATCTCCTCATACCTCACTGATCGGACATTCAGTGTCTCTCACTCTCGCACCACCTCCTCCTCTCGTCTGCTCTCTGTTGGTGTCCCCCAGGGTTCTGTCCTAGACCCACTACTCTTCTCTATCTACACCCTTGGCCTGGGTTAGCTCATAGCATCACACGGCTTTCAGTAACACCTGTATGGTGATGACACCCAACTCTATATCTCCGACCCAGATGTTACCTCTCTATTCTCCTGTATCCCAGACTGTCTATCATCCATATCCACCTACTTCTCCTATCGCCTCCTAAAACTGAACGTGGAGAAAACCAAATTTATCATCTTCCCACCATCCCACTCTATCCCCCCACCTGATCTATCATTGTTAACGGCAACACTCTCTCACCAGCTCCACAAGTCTGTTGCCTTGGGATAACCTTTGACTCCAATCTGTCCTTCAAACCGCACATCCAAGCCCTCACCTCTGCCTACCGCCTTCACCTGAAAAATATCTCCCGAATCCGGTCATTTCTTATCTTTGAAAGCACAAAAATGATTGTCCTTACTCTTGTTATTTCCTGCCTAGACTATTGCAACATTTTACTCTGTGGCCTCCTGTCTAGCACCCTCATTCCCCTCCAAACCATCCTTAACTCTGCTGCCCGCCTGATTAACCTCTCTCCTCGCTAACTCCTCTGCCGCTCCCCTCTGCCAATCCCTTCACTGGCTGCCCAGTGCCCAGCGACTCCAGTTCAAGTTAGTAGCCTTGACCTACAAGGCTCTCCATAACCGCTCCCCTCCATAAATCTCTGCCTTAATCTATAGATATCTCCCCTCTTGCAATCTTCGCTTCTCACAGGACCTTTTTCTCTGCTCTCCTCTTATCAGCTCATCACATAACCGTCTCCAAGACTTCTCTCGTGTTTCCCCCACACTCTGGAACTCACTGCCTCAACATCTCAGACTCTCCCTAACTCTCACTAGCCTCAAAGGTAACCTGAAAACCTATATCTTCAGGACTACCTATGACCAACATTAACCGTGTGGCACTGCTCCACCCCACAAACATGTCTGCCCTTCACCTTCTGTCTCTTCCCACCTTCCTTGTAGACTGTAGCCCTCATGGGCAGGGCCCTCTCCCCCTCTGTACTAGTTGTTATTTACTTATTGTCACTTTGTAATTGTTCGACCAATGTTATTTATGTAACCACCTCGAATGTACAGCGCCCTGGAACAAAGGGCGCTCTTAAATAAATAATAATAACAATAATAATAATAATGAGTACTGCCAGCTGTGAGGAGCTACAGTTTATTCAGGGAACTATGAATGCCAACATGTTCTGTGACATACTGAAGCAGAGCGTGATCCCCTCCCTTTGGAAACTGGGTCGCATGGCCATGGCAGTATTCCAAAATGATAATGACCTCAAACACACCTCCAAGATGACCATTGCCTTGCTAAAGAAAATGAGGGTAAAGGTGTTGGACTGGCCAAGCATTTCTCCTGACCTAAACCCTATTGAGCATCTGTGGGGTATCCTCAAACTGAAGGTGGAGGAGCGCAAGGTATCTAACATCTACCAACTCCATCATGTTGTCATGGAGGAGTAGAAGAGAATTCCAGTGGTTGCAACCTGTGAAACTCTAGTGAACTCTGTGCTCAAGAGAGTTGAAGCAGTGCTAGAAAATAATGGTGGCCACATATAATATAGACACTTTGGGCACATTTTTTCCATTTTCACATAGTGGTGTACTCACTTTTGTTGCCAGTGGATTAGCCATTGATAGTCACGTGCTAAGTTATTTTCAAGGCACACTAATTTAACACTGTTATACAAGCTGTACACTAAGTTACATTGTATAAAAGTGTCATAACTTCAGTGCTATCCCATGAAAAGATATAACATGATATCTATAAAAATGTTAGGGGTGTATTCACTTTGTGAGATACTGTACCTGCCTCAGGCTCTTCTATTGCCCGTTACAAATACCTTTATTTCCGCTTTGTGATTGGATGGGTTTGTAGAAATAACATGCATATAAGGTGTTCCTGACATGAAGGTTAGCATTCATCTAAACAAGAAGCAAATCCTTCCAATATTGTCAACAACATGGGCGAGAAGATTTATCTCCTTCTACTACTTTTTATTTTGGGACCTGTAGCAAGTCTACCTCTGTCATCATCATTACAGGTAAGATAGCAGACTTATCTCCACAGTAGAATACTATGTTCTTCTATTCTCTGCAAATCTCCTTTCTTTTACTTTTGTTTTTGTGTATATAGCCTTACAGAATGTTTCTTATAATGTTAAAGGGAGAATTTTTCGTCATATTATTTGACCCTGATTACAACTCCATAATTGTTTAGTTTCTCTTCTCAAATTGTATCTGTGGAAATACTTTTCTACAAGGGAATATCATGTTTATAATTATTTTTTAGACACTTTTGGTATTATTTTCTTATCCTATTTTCTATAAAGAATTTGTATCTTATTTTTATAAGGAATTTCATGAAAAATAAACAATTCTTGATTTGACTTGTAGTAAAAACACCATGTGAAAAGTAATCAGGCGATATTAAAACAGCAGTTAAAACCAAAATAAATAATACACTTTTGATAAAAAATGTTTGTAAAAAAAATCTATTTCTATTGTAAATATTGTAAAGTGTTACTAACTATCACAAATGTCTCATCTACAGCTTTCAATATCTGACAATGAACACGGTAAGAGTATTAACTTTTTTGGGCTTTCCATAAATGTTAAAGTATTTGGTGTCAGAGTGGGTAAAAGAGGGCTAAATAGAGAATTAGTGATACTAGATCTAGAATAATATTCTCGATTTTGTAGACTTAAGTGATAAAAAAAATTGATAAACTAGAATGGGTCAAAAAAGGGCTGAAAAAATAGTAAAAGGTCTTAACCACAAAACTGTTCAGGAAAGACTTTAAGAACTTATGTAATTTTATAGCCTGGAGGAAAGAAGGGAAGGAAAGGTTATGATTGAAAACCTTTAAATATGTTAGGAGGAAAGAGGGGAAAGTGGGACATGCAGGAAATATTGCAATATCTTAAAGGTTCAAAACATTTAAAGAGGGAATTTTTTAAAGTGGCTAAACACAAGAACAAGGGGGCACAATCAAGAAAAAAACTTACAGAATAAAAAACTTGATTGACAAGAACAAGGGGGCACAAGCAGAAAAACACTTATTGAAGAAGTAGGGGACATGTGCTACAATTATCCAACATATGTGGTTGGAAATAGGCAGTAAGGGAATATAAACCTGCCTGAGATAAACACGTTTTATCCTAAGAAACAACATAAAAAGGAAATAGTCCAGTGTGAGGGCCAACATTATGGACCACATGGGATTGTCTATTTTCTCTCCTGTAATGCTTTCTTTATCAATTAACTTATTCTATGTAAAAATACATTAAAATATTTGATGTATAAATTCCTTAACAATATGAGATTTGTCTCTTCTATTATGTGTCTGTTTCTTAACTAATCAAGAATCAAAGTTACAAATTTGTTTAATGATACTATTAGAAATGATGGTAGAAATAAAACTGATAGTAGTACTAGACATCGTTACTTTATAAAGTGAATGGTTGAAGATAAATAAATGATTATTATATACATGCTCTTACTTACAGATGTCAAGGATGCAGATGAACCTCAAGACATCTTTGCCAGGATATTGGAGGCCAACAAAGGTGACAGCTTATTAAAAATGTTTACTAGCAAATAAAAGTGATATAGTGACGGGATATCTCCACAAAAAAGGGATTTAGGAACATGACGCCAGGAAAAACATCTAATAATCATTAACTAAATGAACATCAAAATGATACTGAGAGAGAGAGAGCGAGATATGAAAAAACACAAACGCTATATAATATACATGACAATCACACCTCTACCAGATTCCAAACTTTAGAAAAAAAATATTACAGATACTAAACAAGCAGGCAATGCCTGGAGAGTTCAGCTCTTAATTATGCAGAACTCGGAATACAGCTATTAGTTATTTAGAATAAAAGTAAGGGAGAGTAAATTACCAGATCTTGATTGGTCCAAAAAGAAAATAAGCACCAGGGTCCAGTCTAGCAGTCAGAATAATATAGCAACATTTTGACCTTTATAAAACCTCTTTAAAATTCCCCAAAAACAACAACAATTAATGGCTTTACATGATATTAAACATTTCAGACACCAAATTGTCGTTATATCTTGTTGTCCGAAACACGTCTGCATTTAATAACATGTAAAACCATTTATTGTGGATTTTATTTGGGAATTTAATTACAAAGGTCAAACCTCTGAATGTATGATTTTGACTGCTGGATTGGACGTTGGTGCTTATCTTCTGCTTTATAGCTATTAGTTATACTATAGTACATTCAGCACAAGAAATCTAATTAGGTAGATTGTAAAATGTTCTCACAATTTATATGGAACTTTCAATCACCATCATGTTATATCAGCTCTATCAATAGGTAACATGACTGGACTTTCTGTTAATACATTGAAGAAACATTTCTGTACGAAGTTTGTAGTAAAACTGAAACCGGTAATGGAATAGAAAAGGGGTCCCCAACTCCAGTCCTCAAGGCCCACCAACAGGTCATGTTTTCTGGGTTTCCTTAGCACTACACAGGTGATTTAATTATGGTCAGTGCATTCTGTGGGATATCCTGATAACATAACCTGATGACCTGTTGGTGGGCCTTGAGGACTGGAGACGAGAAACACTGGAATTGAATATTCAGTATTATATAAGATGGTAGTTTTAATATAAAGGTTCTATCACTTATAGATATAAGTACAGCTTGACTTGAGAACATCATAAATTAGGCAAGATGAATATTTGTACAAAATATTAAAATATTTTATATATCCTTTCCTCATTTAGAACACACCATGGACTTACTTGAAGGTGACATAATGTTAACAAATGGACGCAGTGCTGTTTCCTGTACAGATTGCTTATGGCTCAAATCTAAAGATGGGCTGGTCCGTGTGCCCTATGTCTTTGGCTCCAGCTATAGTGAGTTTTTATTAATTTTTTAAACCTACAATGGCTATGTGAACTGACCAACAAGGAACTCATTCTAAAAATATTCAACCTCCAGGTGATTCGGAACTCAACCTGTTTAGCAAGGCCATGGCCGAATTTGAATCACTTACCTGTGTGAGATTCCTGCCTCGGACTACAGAAACTGACTATCTTAACATTGTGTCTTCTATTGGGTATGTTCTATAATTCAGCCTTCTTCAGGTTTGGTTCAACTTCAGGCTAATGTCATAGGCATGATGTATACAGTAGAGTTAAAATATATTATTATAGATTATTATTACAAAACATATTTTGTAAGAATCATTTATATTATTTGACTTTGACTTAAATAGTTATATAATTTTTCAAAAATATATCAGGAGTTATGTATTAGGTTTCATTTTCACACAGTATCAGGTTAATATCTCACATTATAACATTTGTTTGACTATTCTTTTTATAAAAATATTATAGCAATTTATTTTTTTCCTTTCTATTCAGGTGTGCATCAGCTGCAGGACGAGTAGGTGGAGTTCAGAAAGTTGGACTGGATCGTGCTGGTTGCATGTCTAAAGGAATAATACAACATGAGCTGAACCATGCCCTGGGGTTCTATCATGAACATATGAGAAGTGATCGGGATAAATATGTTAAGATCATGTACCAGTATATTTCTCCAGGTAATGCCCTTATCATGAATACATGCTTAATTATTTTCTTAGACACGTGTCCTTTCTTATTCTTTTACTGACATATACTCAGGGGAGGGGTGTGAGATAAGTTATTTGAAAAAAATTATATATTTTGTGACATTTTATATGGTAATAATAAGGCCATTCATGGCTATAATGTGTATTGCAGCCTGTCCAGGGTTTTGCTAAAATGTTTGGATAATGTTTTAAATTTGTAAATTCAGAAATGAGAGTCCTTAGCAACATTCGTGGACAGGTCAAGGTAGCTACATTTGATGTAGTCATTACCATAACCAATCTAATAAAGTTATCTCACCTTCAGGTCTTGCTTCACAATTTTCCAAACTAAACACCAATAATCTTGGATTGGAATATGACTATGAATCAGTGATGCATTATGACAAGTAAGTTCACTTTTAATTGAGAAAAATAGCAATAAGTATTTACTATAAAAATCAAAACTATATTATAATCTTCCGTGATATAGCTCTCTGTTGTGATCTATTAAAATCTTGTTTTTGTCTCCAATATCTAATAGGTATGCCTTTACTAACACTTCAGGGCAACCCACCATTGTGCCCATACCGGACCCAAACATCCCAATTGGACAGAGACATGGATTAAGTGTTCTAGATGTCTCTAAGATCAACAAATTGTATGAATGTGGTAAGGTCATACAGGTCAACATTCCTCACTGACTGATATCAAACATGTAACATTTCTGTATGGTAGAATTACATTGGACCAACTACAGTATTTTTATATGTTAGAAGTAATTTATTTCACTTGTTTTTCCTATTAGATGTCTCTGTGAATTTACTTAATGAAAATAATGGAATTCTGAGCTCAGCCAATTACCCATCAGCCTACCCACATAATTCCAACTCTGTTTGGCTGTTAAGGACACTATCGGATCAGGTAAAGTCATGAAGAAGCAGAACTGGTGACCTAGAACAAGTAACAAGTTCTTTCTTTTTTAAAGTGATACCATAGCTTTTTTTAAATTCTTCGTTCAAGGAGGATAAATCATGGTTATGCCACTCATACAGTATCAAAATTCAATGTCTACAAAAATTATTCAAGATTTAATGATGTTGGATCTCTTATGGGCATCACCAACTCTTGATACATGGTAAAGAACTATGTAGAAAATGCATAGCTTAGATGATTAAACTAAAATGAGTTTTTGTTAACCAATAGTGTTAACATGAACTAATCCTTTACCATTAGTCATATCTATGGTTGTACCTAAACTTCTCTATCAACCATCACTATGGAATCAATATAAAAAGAAAAAAGCACCAGCTCACCCACAAGATGATCCGGAAGCATGGCTCACAGGAACCAGCTGTATTCAAAATTAAAGGAGCAGTAGCCAGCAATCCAAATAAAGTAAAAAAAAAGTTAAAAAATGTATTTATTGAAGCACAGTAAAAATCAACAGACATGGAAATCTGACACGTTTCAGGCTCGTGACAAGACTAAGGGCTCTCGCCACGAGCCTAAAATGCGTTAGATCTCCATGTCTGTTGGTTTTTACTTTGCTTCAAAAAATACATTTTTTTTTTACTTTATTTGGATCACTGGCTGCTATTCCTTCTATCACTGTGAAATAATCCAGCAGAGACTAAACTGTTTTTTAATGTTTATGTCCAAGAGTTATTCCTCTAACTTTGTATTTGTCCTTTGCTCCTATGATTTCATAGATATCAGGTCATAATGTCACATTTAAATGGAGTTGGATAACTCTATAAGATCATTGTCGATTTTTCTTTCTACTGATAAAACATTTAATATATTTTGTATGATAATTTCTTATAGGTTACATTGACCTTTGTTGCCTTTGATGTCCAGTCATCTCCTGATTGTATGTCTGACTATATGAGGATTTATGATGGTCCCACTAAGAATCATCCCCTGATGTTGGACAGAACTTGTGGTTCTGGGTTGGTCCCTCCAATTATTGGATCTTCTAACCAAGTACTGGTTGAGTTTTCCAGTGATAGCAGTGTTGCTGGTGTTGGTTTCAGAGCTTTGTACAGCTCAGGTACAGTATGACATTCTAGTTCTTGTATTTTCATTTAGTATTAGGTTTAATTGTAATAATTATCATGGTTTTCAAGAAATTGTATAAGGATTGGAGCTCAATTGTTCTGACATAAAGCTCCAATGTTGCCTTCCATATTCTACTGTACAGTAGGGACAGGATAGCATTGAAGTTGTAAATGGATAAGGAGGATGCAGTAACTTTGAGTTCTAAAAAATAAATGGAGATTAATATTTATTTTTATGTATTTCAGTTTTTTTGTACCTCAAGACAACCAATGTAAATATGTATAAAATTCCAATTACTAATCTGTAAACTAAAATCTATCCCAAACAAAACTGTGTATATATTGTTTATTAAACTTTATTAACGGAAGTATAATGTATTTCCCTCAGTGCGATGTGGAGGAACATTCTTTACACCTCAAAATACCTTTACTTCTCCTGGTTATCCCAACAACTATGGCTCAGGAATGAATTGCACCTACACAGTCACAGCTCCTGTTGGGAAAAGGGTAACATCCTCTTCTAATAAGACTGAAATTTTCCACTTGAGTATATATCCCACTAATGTGCACCCTGCAGTGTTATCTGTCTATATGTCTGTCTATCTCTCTATCTATCTATCTTCCTAATATAATGTAATTAGTAAATTATATAACAGTACTAATGGTCATAATAATACTGTAAAGTAACAAAGCAAATATTATTGCATGAGTTACTCCCATTATTCTTCAAAACTAATCAGACAGTAATTTTATATTTTTTCTATACCTCATTAATGGCTTATATGTGATAGTGTCTTCCAATTTAATGTATTACATTTACATTATAATCTATGATTATACAGATTTCCCTGAGATTTAGCGACTTTCAGACACAACCCGGTCTTTCCTGCCCATCGGACTATCTACAAATCCAGGATACCACTTCCAAATGGGGTCCTTTCTGTGGTGAAGATAAAATCCCGGTCATCACCTCTCAGACAAATTCTATGACATTGACATTTATTAGTGATGATCGTGTTGAGTTCAGAGGGTTCAAGGCATCATATAAATTTAGTAAGTATTACTGCTTCATCTTTATATATTCTTCATGTATATAGCATTTTATACTTCCAGGGTGACAGAGCCATTAAGGATGTCATTAATAATAGTATCATCCAGTCTTAGATGCAGTCACATTGATACAGTCACATAGGATGAGATGTCATTAAAATGTATTTGTAGAAGTATGTTTGAAGGTTATTCACTTTGGACAATGCCTACTTGTCTGAAGGTTCACTTGACAATAAGCAGATCACAAAGTATCCTCCTTCCTGGACCCTCCGCTCTCACTACATTTAATGAGAAACATTGTTCTCTTGCATTTTCTGTCTCGAAAAGACACAACTGATTAGGTCTTCATTGTATTTATTTGGATATTAATAAGAAACACAAAAGAATTGGATATATTTGGTTTTCTAATTCATCTTTATATCTCATTCTTTACAGTTTAACTGGAGATCCCGCCCCCTGCAATACAATAATATTCTCAAAGTTCATTTAGGAGATGACTTATTATTTGTACTGAAGATGAATCTACAGACTGTTCTTGACTTTCTTTTATTCTAGCAAATTGTAGTTACCAATTAGAGATATATTGTATACAGATATATGATAAACTCATTCTAATGGCTCCTTTATTATTTGTATTCTTGCTTTGTATGGAAGAAAATATTACAATAAA
Source organism: Phyllomedusa bahiana (assembly GCA_025379985.1). Taxonomy (NCBI): domain Eukaryota; kingdom Metazoa; phylum Chordata; class Amphibia; order Anura; family Hylidae; genus Phyllomedusa; species Phyllomedusa bahiana. The sequence continues at coordinate 22,058 of JAODAL010055875.1, forward strand.
ATTTCTTATTTCATCATCTGTAGTGTTATGTTCATTTCCATGCATGAATATGTTTTTATTTATTGACTTCATTCATTTGTATAACACCATTATATTCCACAGAGATTATCCTTATTCACATTGGCCCCAGTCTACTTTATGGTTTCCAGTCTAAATTCCTGATTAACCTATCTGTATAATTTTACGAGTGTGGGGGAAACTGGAGTTACCAGAGGAAACCAATGCCAAAACAGGAAGAACTTACAAACTCCTTGCAGATGCTGTATTTGAAACAAGGACTTTAGAGCAGCAAGGCCACTGTGCTGCCCTTTTTGATAAGTTTTGAAAATTATGATAAATTTTTGCCATAAAAGCCGCCATGATGCGTGATAAAATAAACTGCCCGGACAGCACAGATTCCAAAAATTTTTTTCAAGAATTCTTCTGCTGCTATTAAGAGTGAGTAATAAACAATTGTGTCTTAGGCCCAGTTCTAACGGCGGATTGGGGCGCGGTTCTGGCCGCGGGTTACGACGCGGTTTCCGCGGCCAAAACTGCGCCCAAATCGCGCCTAGTTTCGGGGCCGCGGCCAAACCCACGCGTGTGTGAGAACTCTCCTGTTAATTTTTGACGGGAGGCCTGGGGGCGGCCGCCAGTGCTGCCCCGTGCTCGTCGCGGGGGGGGGCGACCAGGGGGGTGCACCTCTGGGCCGCGGCTCGCGGCGCGGTTTGCCCACTGCTATTAAACCACGCCCCACCTGCACCGAGACCACGCCCAGCGCCCGTGCCGCAAACCCACTTCGGGACCGCCAAAACCGCCGTGTGAACATGCCCTTAGAGTTATACAGTGCAGTCTTACACCAAAGATCTTCTGTATGTATCATAGTGGTGACTTCTGTTTAAAAATTAAGCAATTATTTATAACCACAATATTCTAAAGAGATGGCTGACACTCTTCATCATTCATTTTTAAACCCTACTCTTCCAATCGTATGACAGCAGTAAAAGTTTTATTGACCACACTTTCTAAAGTTTAAAAATATTTAGGTTTCAGAAAAGTCCCAAACCTGATTGTCCTGTCCAGCCCCGGGGCTCTGTTCTGGGTTTGTGGACATGGGGTGTTCCCGTCCTCCGCCCCATCTCTGCTTGAACCCTGGATGTTCCTGTGTTTCATCGCAGAGTGGTTCCCCGTTGCGGTGCCCCTGTCACCGGAACGCTCCGTCGCCGGCTACCCCTTTCAGTTGCTGTGCGGGTTTTCCCATGTTGACCATGCTGTCCCCATCTTTGGCTGTGCACTAATTTTTTGTCCTTAAAAAGGGTGGCGGACACATCTTGCACCCTTTATTTCCCCCAATTGGGAGCAGGGTTGGGCTTACTCTGCCAATCCCCTTTCACCTGTATGGTTATAAGTCTTCAAGTTATGAGCAAAAGTTAGCACTATCACAAGCTTCATGGGAAAAATCACAAATTTTTTTGAAAAAAAATTGTAAAACAATAGATAAGCAAAAATGCAGGGGATAAAAAGGGACCTTAGCCTAAAATACAGCATCCAAAAGTGTTTGGGGTACATGCTGACGCATTTTTTGGGCTAAGTATAACCCCCTTAGTCATGCGTACTGCA
>JAODAL010055876.1:0-23655 GCA_025379985.1 Phyllomedusa bahiana
GGATGGCTCTATACTGTGGCCTGTTTGTATGACCGAAGAAAGAACAGCCAGACCAGGGAAAAGGGTTTGGTGCCTGAGCCAGACTTGTGGTATTGGCTCTAGGCTGCGCCTGTATGTATGACCTGCAGAAGAACAGCCAGACCAGGGTAAAGATGGTGCCTGAGCCAGACTTTTTTTATTGGCTCTACACGGCCCTGTATGTATGACCTGAAGAAGAACAGCCATACCAGGGTAAAAGTGGTGCCTGAGCCAGCCTTGTGGTATTGGCTCTACACTGCGTCTGTATGTATGACCTGCAGAAGAACAGCCAGACCAGGGTAAAGGTGGTGCCTGAGCTAGACTTGTGGTATTGTGTCTACACTGCTTCTGTATGTATGACCTGCAAAAGAACAGCCAGACCAGGGTAAAGGTGATGGCTGAGCCAGGCTTGTGGTATTGACTCTACACTTCCCTGTATGTATGACCTGCAGAAGAACAGGGTCATACATTCTGGCTCATTCTACACTGCCTGAAAGCTATTTAGAAATGCCTGTCAGCACCAATGTTTATACATGTCACCTTAGTGCAGTGATGTCTCAATACAGGAATTTGACATCCAGTTCACCAGTATAAAGAATGGAACAACAAAATAGTAACTAGAATGCTATTTTTACTTTGTATACACAATTATATTAAATCCCTAGAAAACCCCTTTAAGTCTAAGCATATCAGATATGTTTGGATGTTACCTCTAGTCACTCTTCACAACTTCATTGACAGCTCCATTCGGAACCTCTGTTAAAAATTCCATCATGACAGAAGCAAAAAATAGTGCAGCATGGTGTACTATTTTTCTAGTAAAATAATGGACCTTAGGGGTTGAAACCAAACAGACCTCATTGTAGTCAACAGAGTCACCAATGGACATCAATGGCGCTTAATAGACCCTATTAATTATAATCGGTCCGTCGGGTTTCCGCCGTGGTTCTGCCGTGGATTAAATTTTTTAGATGGAAATAATTATTGCAACATCCTGGCGGAAAATGCGACGTACATGTGAACCAAGCCTTAGGATGCTTCCCACATTGCAGTTGAACAACACCCCAGCTTCATGCAAGACCAATGCAGCATTGCCAGCAAAATCTTCACCTTATCTTCATGTGGTAGCCACAATATACCTTTAAAATACATTCACATGTGGCAGATTGGTTGCATGTGAATGGGGTTATTTCTGCACAAGCTCATGGATCTAAACAACCCCCATTCAGATAATTAAGACAGTAGCTAAAATTTTGGTTATAAATCTGTGACATTTAGATTTCCCCTGGGGCGCTCTTACCATACAGCACAGAGAGTATCGCTGGGACGGTCGTCTTCTGAATTGTCTGTTAAACTGTGAGAGAATATGTAATCCCTTGCTTACATTACCTGCTGAAATCTGACTCAGCACCACCCCACAGCAGTCTTCTCTTTCTCTTAACCCCTCAAAGACCAGGGGTTGAGGACCTAAATGTTATCTTTATCTTAACCTTTCAGGTCTCAGCAGTCATTACTTTTTAACTTTGTGACAACATAAGTGTATGAGATCTTGATTTTTCCAGTTATTCTAGTTCTTTTTTCTAGCACTATTTTGGTTCCAGGTATGTTAGTGATGAATTTATTAGTATTCATTTGTAGTTTGACATTATTGTGAAAAACACAATTTTGGCACACTTTTTCATGCTTTATTTTTCTTAATTCCACAATCACTTTAAATTATATCATAATTTGATAGAACAGGTGGTTATGGCTTTTGCGATTACCAATTTAGCATATTACTTGTTGTTTTGTAGTTGTTATATATGTTATATTATATGTAAAAATGTAAAAATAGAAAATATTGCATTCATTCACGTGGAAATTTTTATTTTATTTATGCTAGCACTTTTCATTCCAGTAATGGGATTTTTATTACTTACTATACATAATTATATATATATAGTGTGCAGGCATCAAATTTGCATATATATATATATGTAAATGTGTATGACTGTACACACACACACTATATATATATATATATATATATATATATAATATATATATATATATATATATATATACTATATATATATATATATATATATATATATGCATATATATATACATATACTGTATATATATATATATATATATATATATATTATATTATATATATATAGTGTTGTGCAGTCATACACATTTACATATATTATACATATGCAAATTTGATGCCTGCACACTATATAATATAATATATATATATATATATATATATATATATATAAAGAGAGAGAGAGGAGAGAGAGAGAGAGAAGAGAGAGAGATGTACGTATATATATATATATATATATATATATATATGTAAATTATTATGTATATACAATACATGCATGTACATACAATTATTATCTATACACATAGAATGTGTGTGTACAGGCATACACATTTACATATATATATATATATATATATATATATTATTATATGTACACACACACATATTATATTTTTTGACATATGTACACACCATAACATTCAATCCATTTGCATAGAGTAATATTGAGGAGATTTATCTTTTGCCTTTGAAACTTCTCTGAACCATTGAGGCCTGAACTCCGAAAAACCTCTTAACATGTCCTGTGGTATCTACACAAAGGTGTTAGCAGGAGACTTTATAAGTCTTGTAAATTGGGAGGTGTGGGCTTTACGTTCCATGCTTTCCCCAATCTCATAAGTCCCTTTCCTTTGGATAACCTTACCTACTCTTGCTGACTCTACCTCCAAAACATTTCTTGAATCCTCTCTTTTTCAAACTTGACCTTACAGAAAGGCTTCTGCATGTCATCCTTTCCTGCTTGGACTACTGCAACTTCCTTCTCTTTGGCCTCCCATTTGATAGTCTTGTTCCCCTCTAATCCATCATAAGCTCCTCTGGTTCCCTGATCCACCTCTCTCCTGGTTCCTCCTCTCCCTTTTGCCAATCTCTTCACTGGTTACCCAGTGTACTGAAAACCCATCTCTTCAGGATAGTCCACAACCTACAATAACCGTTTATACACCATTATCTCCGTCCTTCAGCTTCTTTCTCCTTCCTGCTCTCTTTGTAGATTATACTGTCTTACCTCTGTACTAGTTTATTGCTCATTTACTTGATGAATATTGTATTTGTTTTGTTCATACTTACCAACTGTCCCACATTGAGCGGGAGGGTCCTGCTAATTGGGGTCCCCTCCTGCTCTCCCGGAAGCATTGGTAAAAGCTCCAGCAGCCTAAAGACTTTAAGAAAATCTGTGTGTTTTAGGCTATGTTCACACGGCGTAATTGCGGGGCGTAGTTACGCCCTGCAAATACACCGTGTGACCGGGAGCGGGGCGGGAGCGGAGAAATGAGCAGGGGGCCGGCACTTCGCCGGCCCATTGACTTGAATTGCTAGCGGCGCGTATTTGCGGCTAGAAATTCATATGTCAATTATCTCCCCGCCCGGCGGCTTCGCCGGGCAGGGAGAGGAGACGTAATCCATAGTTCTCTATGAGAACTGTGAATTACCGTAATGAATGGGCCGTTTTCGGCCCGTAATTGGCGCACTTCGGCGCGTAATTACGGACCGAAATACGGCCCATTTTAAGCCGTGTGAACATGCCTTTATGGGCAGCAGTGGAGGGAGCGATGTTTATGCACTTCCCGAGCATTATTGTTCAGAGCCTGCAGGCAAAGTGATGAAGAAGCACTGCCTCACCCATACTTACATCTATAAGGAATGTGGACACCAAGACAAGAAACAAAGTGGAAACACAGCAGTAGGAGGGAGCAGGTGGGTTTTAGTGTGCTGTGACAGCTCAGTGTAAAAAATGTGTGGGACTGAGAGATGAACTAGTCCGTAGCACCTCCCCCGACATGCACACGAACCCACAAAGTGAGCAAAACAGTGCCCTTATACAGTGAAGGAAATAATTATTTGATCCCTTGCTGATTGGTCAGCAACAGTCTATAGTTTTAAGGGTAGATTAATTTTAACATTGAGAGATAGAATATCCAAAATAAAATCCAGAACATCACATTGTATAAATTATATAAATTTATTTGCATTTTGCTGACAGAAATAAGTATTTGATCCCCTACCATTAAGAGTTCTGGCTCCTACAGACCGGATAGACGTTTCTAATCAATTAGTTACCTGGATTAAAGACAGCTGTCTTAGTCATCTTTATAAAAGACACCTATCTACAGACTCAATTAATCAGTCAGACACTAACCTCTACAATATGGGCAAGACCAAAGAGCTTTCTAAGGATGTCAAGGACAAGATCATAGACCTGCACAAAACTGGAATGGGCTAAAAAAAACATACGTAAAACGCTTGGTGAGAAGGAGACAACTGCTGGTGCAATAGTAAGAAAATGGAAGAAATAGAAAATCACTGTCAATCGACATCGATCTGGAGCACCATGCAAAATCTCACCTCGTGGGGTATCCTTGATCACAAGGAAGGGGAGAAATCAGCCTAAAACTACATGAGGGAAATTGTTAATAATCTCAAGGGAGCTGGGACCACAGTCACCAAGAAAACCATTGGTAACACATTATGCTGTAATGCCCGCAAGGTCCCCCTGATCAAGAAGGCACATGTGCAGGCCCGTCTGAATTTGGCAATGAACACCTGGATGATTCTGTGAGTGATTGGGAGAAGGTGCTGTTGTCAAATGAGACAAAAATTGAGCTCTTTGGCATTAACTTAACTCGTCGTGCTTGGAGGAAAAGAAATGATGCCTATGACTCAAAGACCAGTGTCTCCACTGACAAGCATGGAGGTGGAAACATTATGTTTTGGGGGTGTTTCTCTACTAAGGGCACAGGACTACTTCACCACATCAATGGGAGAATGGATGCAGCCATGTACCGTAAAATCCTGAGTGACAACCTCCTTCCCTCTGCCAGTAGTGTTGATCGAACCGTTCAAGAAAAAGTTAAGTTTGAGTCAAACATCTTGTTTTCTCGAACTCGAATCAAACATTTTACTGTTCGTTTGAGTAAATGTTCGAGTTCGACACGCCATTTTAATTTAAACTTTTCAGCAATTTTCTGCATTTTTGGCGGCCATCCAATCAGTGCAAAGCACAGAGAAGTGTCAAAAACGTCATCGCTGAGGTGTAGGGCTCTCACTGGCTGCTAAAATCACATGACCATGTTATATATATTTCACTGTATTGAGTTCTGAACATCATTATCAGCTCACTCTCTGTACTGTACAGACTGCTCTTAGTTAGTTAGATAGCATTTTCCTCTCCATAGACAGCAATAGTTAGGGAATTTGGTATTGCTGGTTGCACCTTTCCCATGCCTAGAAGATGTTATTTGGCAACATTTGCCGGCTCACATAACGCCTAACTCTCATATAGCTGGATATATCATACAGAGTGCTTGGATTTGCTAAATCATACTCAGTGCCCAAAAGTTCAGTTCTTTCAGTATTGGGGTTGAAATCATTTTATAACACACCGTCTCCAATTCTCGTATACAAAGAAATATATTCTAAATAGTGGTTGGTTGGTGAAAATTATTCTCAGTGGAGAAAAGTTCATTTTGGCAGTTTTGGGGGTTCAGTAATTGTATAACACACCGACTACAAATCTCCTATACAAAAGAAACATAGTTTAAATAGTGGTTGGTTGGTGAAAATTGGAGAAAAGTTCATTTTTGGCAGTTTTGGGGGTGAAATACCTTCCAAATATACCGTGTGTTATTGTCATACAGATATTTATCCAGGAAATAGAGTTTTCCCTGTTGCTAAATCTTACTCAATGCCAAAAAGTGTAATTTTGCCAGATTCTAAGCCACATAATACTGAAATATACCAGTGAATTATTGTGATCCACATACATATACTTCTTTTCTACTACATATATCTTTTGCTATGGGCAGAGCTATAATATTTAGCTTTTGAACATGGTGAGAACTAAACGTGGCAAGCAAGCGAGGAGGGGCGTAGGAAGTGGAGATAGAGGTACAAGACAAGGCACTCCTTCCAGTGCTCCGGACAACACACAAGCGAGCAGGAGAAGAAGAGATTTCTAGTGATCTGAGATCTAAAGAAAGACATCTGTGATATCATTTGTAGAAATTAAGCCCCGGGCACAGAAAAGTTAACTTTGAATTTTGTTTCTTCTTGGCAGTATACACCTATTGTTTCTATAGTAAAGACTTTAGTTCCACCAGTTTGAAAACAACTGTGCAGTCATTATTAGAAGATAATTCTTTTTGGAGCTCTAGCTGATAAAGAGTTAATTTTTATAATTTTTTGAGTTAGGCCTTTTCCTCACTGCACGGTTTTGCAGCCGGTTTTACAGACGGTTTTCGGTTTTGAAAAACACATGCAAACCGGCTGACAAACTTTAAAATGGATCGCTATGGAAAACCTGCGCAGCGGTCCACACTGCACGGGTTTTCCGGCCGGCAGATTTTCAGATCGGCAGCGGTCCAAAAAACATAGAACATTATTATTCTTTCGCCTGGTTTTCGGGCGGAATATGAACATGTCTATGCGAAGGGGGAGGGCCGTGTGCACAGATAAAACGTCCGGTATTTGTCCTGTGCCATGGGGACGAGGCCTTAAAGGAAAATACACGTGTGAAGAAACAAGTGTAGTGGGGATAGTCCTTGTCCTTGTTTGTGTTTGATTAAAGCTTGTATGTCTATATATCTGTATGCATGAATCCTTATGCAGTGTTTGCAATGGCAGATAAGACCACACAATGCATGTTTAACTAACAATAGCAGGGAGGTTAAGAGAATACTTTGACTGACCTGACTTGTTGACCTGTTGACTGTTAAATAGTTAATGTTACATTGCATGATATGAGGTTTATGTTAATTGGTCTCTATAAAAAATCAGAATAAAAAAAGAGTCATCGGAAAATGAAACACAGAAACAAACTCTAGGGCTCATATCAATAGTTGAAGAACAGTTAATTTTTAAACAGGATACCCTGGTGTAGTGAGGGTTTAAATGACATAGAAAGCATTAAAAGGTTTTATTCTGTGACTGATTAGATGAAGAAGATCTGGAGAGGGCAGCTTATGCCAATGCAGGTAATATGATGGGTTTTGCCACCATGCAATGTCGACGTGGGATGCTTAGAAATCATAAGTTAGGCACTTTCCTAATGTGTCTAGAGATGGGCAAATCGATTCTAACGAAGTGGAATTCGTTTAGAATTTCAGGAAAACTTCGGTTCGGAACGAAGTCGAACTTTGGGGTACTTCGGGTGAATGAAGTGTGCTTTTGATTGATAAAATGGCTGTGAGCACATGCATTACATGGGGCTAAGCACTCTGGGAGGAAGAAGGGCATAAGCTGAAATGACATATGCAGAGATGAAGCCAATCAGAGACCGGCGGGATTCTGTAACGTCACCGAAACTATATAAGTCCGGGCGCGCGCTGGGAGCTCATCCCGCTCTCACTGTACTGATCAGGGAGGTGCTGCCGCAGCTGATTTTTACTGAAGAACTTATTTTTATACAGCGATTTTTGTGGGGTGTCTCAGCTTGTCTCAGAGACTGCTTCTCTTAATGTTTCTATTTCTGATTTTTTGGTGTATTGGATCTAAAGTCCAGTGTGCGTCCACTGCAGCGGGCATATACATTTTAATGCTATCTGCTCACAGCACATTGAATACCAAGGGGGATCTAAGCCAGTTTCTGTTGTATTCATATAAAGAAACAGGTTTTTATAATACAAATACCACTTCATTTTTGGGGTGCCAATTCTTTTGCGCAATTTTCATCCCGGGGTTAATTTAAACGTTGTTTTTGTGCTTTGGTGACAAAAAATAGATCGTCTTTTTCACCGCCAAAAATTTTTTTTTCCTGTAGCATAATTCACAAGCGAAGGTTATTTACAATTTTTTCTCTTGCTGTGTAGCGTAGAAAAACACGCCCAAATTTTAACACGCTACAAAGCTAGTAGTTTCCGCTGCTCAATTCTTTTTCGCAATTTACATCAGGGGTTTTAAATTAGCGTTGTTTGCTGCTGTTGTGGGCTCCCAAAAAACCGTCTTTTTCACCGCCAAAAAATACAATTTTCCTGTAGCATAATTCACAAGCGAAGGTTAATTACAATTTTTTCTCTTGTTGTGTAGCGTAAAAAACAAAACAATTGTAACACGCTACAAAGCTAGTTTGTTTTGGTTGCTCATTCTTTTGCGCAATTTACATCCAGGGGGTTAATTAAGCGTTGTTCTGCAGCTGTACTCAGTAAAAGAAACTTTGTTTTTCACCGCCACAAAGAAATTCTGTAGCATAATTCATTTCCGAAGGTAATTAAGCCTGTTTGTGCTTTTATTATTCAGTAAATACACAGAGTTTTTAAACGGCACATACAAGTCAATTTTTCCTGCCATTTGTAGGGGCGCAATTTATATCCAAGGGTTACCCAAGCTTTTAGTGGGTTCATTTGGCGTCAAATACAGGGTGTGTATTTATCATATACAAAAATCTTCATCAAACAGTGTCTGTACATTTTAGAACAAACAGTATGTCAGACAGAGAGGTGGCAGGCTCTTCACCTGCGAGTGGCAGAGGGACAAACATTCCAGGCCCAGTGCGCCAGCAAGGGGACGTCGCAGAGGGGTCACTCGGTGAGGCCCAACTGCCGCTGTCATCTAGCGGCCGTGTGTTGTTCAGCAACCCCATGGTTCTTGATTGGTTGACTAGGTCATCCACTTCCTCCCAGATGACATCTGACAAACCCCAGCAAGATTCGGTGGGGAAAGTCAGACACAACCTTAGTTGGCATGGCCCGGGAGCGGGTCAGCAGCCCTCACTGTCCTCAACCCGCCTCTGTCCCATCGGTTCCCCCAGCCAGAGATCTACTATGTGGTCTGGGCTCAGCGCCACTATATAGCCGAGGATGAACAATTTGAGGAGGGCAGTTAGCAGCTATTGGCAGCGAAGAAACGGGGCCAATATCCCTGCTTCTTGCAGTAGGCGGCAAAGTATAGATGTTGAAAGTGGCATGGGAGGTCATTGTTGTGAGGGGTCAGCCTCTGCATACAAGACCGGTGATGAGGACAGCAGTGACGATGAAACACAAATAGATGATGATGTAGCCGACCGCACTTGGGAGCCGGGTGAGGCAAGGCTTCATCATCGTAGGAAAGAAGAGGTCGTCAGCTTGCGCGTCAGGCAGCAGCGCAGCCAGAAGTGGGTCGTGTGGCGGTGAGTCAGCAGGATAGCAACAGTGTGAGGTCGGGAGCCAAGCGGGCCACGGGGTAAAAAACCCGCTTCGCAAGTCCAACAAAGTAGGGCACAGGGGCTCAGCGAGGCAGCGGCGGCAAGTAGTTCACTCAGTGCGGAGCGTGGCGGTTAAAATCCGATACTCGGCGGTGTGGCAGTTCTTTGCTAAGACACCGGAGGAGCCGAATATGGGTATATTTTGAATCTGTAAGCAGAAAGTGAAGCGTGGCCAGGGAGCTAACGTTGGCACCTCGGCTCTGCGTCATCACATGCAGCGTCAGCATCCGTTGGCCTGGGAGAGCGTGGCTCAGATGTGGTGGGCCATCCTGCCGGCCGCAACAGAGCAGCAGCAGCGCCCAGTGGCACGCATGCCATTGCAGGACAGTCAAGGCTCCACCACCTCTGCAAAAAGGGAGCTGTTTCTCTTTGGGCATCATCTCCCGGTCCAGATGCTCCTGCTCCTCGCTACTCATGGCGCCCGCGTCGTTCAGCGAGGCGATTGCAAAAAGGGCAACAGTATGCGTCCAACCATCCTAAGGTGCAGAAGCTGACCGTGCTCCTGTCCAAGTTGTTGGTTCTGCAGTCCCTCCCTTTCCAAATTGTGGACTCTTCAGGTGGGGTGGTAGGAGCAGTACCAGCTCCATCAGCAGTAACCTAAGTCTGGAGTCACTGATGAGCAGCTTCCTTCACCCGCCTAGTGAGGAGGGCAGTCACCAGCAGCAGCAGCAGGACCTGGAGCAAATCCCTGAACCCAAAAAGGTGGTGGCCTACTTGGACAGCACTCTGCCACCCAGTTAGAAGATCCGCTGGACTACTGGGCAGCCAAACTGGATGTGTGGCCGCAACATGCCGAGTTTGCAGTGGAGAAGCTGTCCTGCCCGGCCAGTAGTGTGGCATCAGAGCAGGTGTTCAGTGCGGCGGGGGCCATCGTTAGCCCAAGGAGAACCCGCTTGTCCACGGGAAATGTGGAACGACTGACCTTTGTCAAGATGAATCAGGCGTGGATCGGCCAGGATTTCAACACACCAATGCTTTAGGCGTCAGACTACATCAGCCATGACGCCTCACCCAAACTGTGAGAAATGAGTCTGGGTTCAAGCTACCTGCCTCAGCCACTATTCTGATGCTGCCACCGGCCTGAAGCCACACATCTGCTGACAGTTTCTCCATCTGCCACCAACAATCTTTACCAGGGACTGGTATTGCCACCCACCTCCACACTGTGTCATTGTGCCACTGTCTGACCTCATGCAGCTGCTGTGGCTGCTGCCGTGACCTCCACACTGTGCCACTGTCCCACCCTGTGGCCTACTCCCGATTTTGCCACCTCCAGAATGTTATTGTGCCACTGTCTGACCTCATGCTGCTCTTGTGGCTGCTGCCGTGACCTACACACTGTGTCATTGTCCCACTCTGTGGCCTACTCCTGTTTTTGCCACCTCCAGAATGTCATTGTGCCACTGCCTGACCTCATGCTGCTGGTGCCGTGACCTACACACTGTGTCATTGTGCCACTGTCTGACCTCATGCTGCTGCTGTGGCTGCTGCCGTGACCTACACACTGTGTCATTGTCCCACTCTGTGGCCTACTCCTGTTTTTGTCACCTCCAGAATGTGATTGTGCCACTGTCTGACCTCATGCTGCTGCTGTGGCTGCTGCCGTGACCTACACACTGTGTCATTGTGCCACTGTCTGACCTCATGCTGGTCCTGTGGCTGCTTCCGGGACCTACACACTGTGTCATTGTCCCACTCTGTGGCCTACTCCTGTTTTTGCCACCTCCAGAATGTCATTGTGCCACTGCCTGACCTCATGCTGCTGCTGCCGTGACCTACACACTGTGTCATTGTGCCACTGTCTGACCTCATGCTGCTGCTGTGGCTGCTGCTGTGACCTACACACTGTGTCATTGTCCCACTCTGTGGCCTACTCCTGTTTTTTGCCACCTCCAGAATGTTATTGTGCCACTGTCTGACCTCATGCTGCTCTTGTGGCTGCTGCTGTGACCTACACACCGTGTCATTGTCCCACTCTGTGGCCTACTCCTGTTTTTGCCACCTCCAGAATGTGATTGTGCCACTGTCTGACCTCATGCTGCTGCTGTGGCTGCTGCCGTGACCTACACACTGTGTCATTGTGCCACTGTCTGACCTCATGCTGCTGCTGTGGCTGCTGCTGTGACCTACACACTGTGTCATTGTGCCACTGTCTGACCTCATGCTGCTGCTGTGGCTGATGCCGTGACCTACACACTCTGTCATTGTGCCACTGTCTGACCTCATGCTGCTGCTGTGGCTGCTGCCGTGACCTACACACTGTGTCATTGTGCCACTCTGTGACCTATTCATGTTTTTGCCACCTCCAAAATGCCATTGTGCAACTGTCTGACCTCATGCTGCTGTGGCTAGCGCCGTCACCTCCACACTCTGTCACTAATGTTGCCACCTGAGCTCTCAGCTTGTTTTTTTCCAGCTTTCTCTCTGGCATGACTTTATCAGGCAACATTCCCGCTTCAGTTTTTTGATCAGTTTTGCCCTCTTAAGTGCCCAGGGAATTTTATAGTGAAGCGATTCTAAGAGCGGAGGCAGTCATGTGCGTGTCATACTAAAACACAACATTGTATGAAGACCAAACCAAGCTCCCTCTGCATATTTAAGCATGGCACAGCATTCTACAGCACCCTGCAGGCTCTGTGCAGCCTGGAAATAGTTGGTTTTAACGTGATTCATGCCGAAGTAATTCGGAACGAAGTTATTTTTTGCCGAGAAATTCGGCGAAGTGAACGAAACGAATTTCGGGAAATTCGCCCATCTCTAAATGTGACGCTTATTTACTGCAGAGGTGATGAGGATCAAAAAGGAGGAGAACAGATTATTCTACTGCCCTTATGTGACTGAGCATTATGTGTGCAATGTGTCTGAGACCAAGCAGAGTGCCATGTCCACCCCACACAGCCTCAATATACGTGACAACTGCAATGAATGGAGTCATTATTTTGTGATTACCGGCAAAAATTCAAGTTTGTTTTTAAATTTTATCTTTAGTATGTGCAGATTCCCAAGGAGCCTGAAGACTGAGATGGGGGTTTACAAAGGTGCCACGAGATGCCACAGACAACAAAAGATACCACGAAGAGGAGCTGATGTTTGCATTGACCGCCATGTCTGCACCAGTGTTGCTCCATGTCTGCACCAAGCACTGATCACTGACCGCCATGTTTGCACCAGCATTGGTACCGCCAAGGGGCTCTGATGTCTGCAACCCTTTCCCCAAGTCCTATCATCCCAGGAAAAGATGGAGACAAGGTTGTTTGTTCTTTTGACCACCCTAAGGGCATAATAATCCCTGCACTATCCTGCATTATAGCCATGTTGTTTTACGGTCTAAGAAGATTTAAGAAGAGGATAACGACTTCTACAGACTAAAGAGGGAAAAAAAATTTTGGTATTTATTTAATGTGTTGTATTCCGTAAGAAGAAATTATTCAGTAGCTGGCATTGTTTTTCCATTATGGTTAGTGGTATTATCTTTTCACAGCATGAGGATGTTACCCAGGTATGAAAGTTTTGTTATCCCATGTTATTGTCCTTTTTCTCAGTATGGTGGTGTTAACTAGTAATCATACTTTATAACATGCAGGAAAGACAAATTCTGAACCTCAGAATCTCTACTGGAATATAAACAATAAATCTACCAAAGGAAAATATACCAATTTAAAACCTAACTTTTATTAAATACCAATAAAAACTAAATATCTAATAATGGGGAGGGAAGTGATAGAAACACACAAATCATCCACATGTGAACAAACAGAAACCTAAGGATAAATGGGGAGAAAATCTATCTCACCCTAAGTTAACTATATACCCTATGTGACGCCCAAAACGGGATAGTCGTCCTGAAAAAGGACGGTCCCAAGGGTAAAAGCTCCTAGACTCTTTATCCCTAAGCACTAGAGTTAGACAATAGGTCAAAACAATTCCACATAAACAAGTATAAACAGAGTTGTTCCAAACAACTTCCAAGAGCAATAAGTAAGGATAGTATCATCAAGCCTTCCTATTTACTCAAAAGTGGAGTAGAACCTCCAGAAGATAAAAGGCCAATACATACTTGTATGCAATAGATGCTGATTAGAAAAAAACAGCAGTATGCTCTAGCCTTACTCACTCATTACCCAGACGCGTTTCCCTCTGTGTCAACAGAGTTCCTCAGTGGGTGAAAAGAAATCTATAAGGTCAACGGCAAGTGACCTTATGCTGACCATAGGAGAAAACTATCTCTGGAAGGGCACACTAGCCGTTGACCTTATGGATTTCTATTCACCCACTGAGGAACTCTGTTGACACAGAGGGAAACGCGTCTGGGTAATGAGTGAGTAAGGCTAGAACATACTGCTGTGATTTTGTTTTTCTCTAATCAGCATCTATACTATACAAGTATGTATTGGCCTTCTATCTTCTGGAGGTTCTACTCCACTTTTTTGAGTAAATAGGAGGGCTTGATGATACTGACCTTCCTTATTGCTCTTGGAAGTTGTTTGGAACAACTCTGTGTATATTTGTTTATGTGGAATTGTTTCTGACCTATTGTCTAACTCTAGTGCTTAGGGATAAAGAGTCTAGGAGCTTTTACCCTTGGGACCGTCCTTTTTCAGGATGACTATCCCGTTTTGGGCGTCACATAGGGTATATAGTTAACCTAGGGTGAGATAGATTTTCTCCCCATTTATCCTTAGGTTTCTGTTTGTTCACATGTGGATGATTTTTATGTTTCTATCACTTCCTTCCCCCTTATTAGATGTTTAGTTTTTATTGGTATTTAATAAAAGTTAGGTTTTAAATTGGGATATTTTCCTTTGGTAGTTGTCATACTTACCAACTCTCCCACAAATGGGGATTCTCTCCTGCTCCGCTGGAAGAATTGGGGTTTCTTTAAGAAAATCTGCATTCTAGTAGCGCCTTATGACACTGCTCTGGCGCTCTTTGTAATGCGCCTGATTTCGGGATAGTGTGCGGGAGGTGGGGCAAACTAGAACCGTACAAAGCTACAGAATTATAGCTTCAGTACGGCAAATTCAGGTGCATTACTGCACCTGGATTGTCATTTTTGCGCTAGAATGTGCTTGATTTATGACCCGCAGTAAAGCAGGTTCATAGATTCAGGCGCATTCTACACTACTATTGAGCACAATAAAACTGCCATCTGTGCACCAAAAATAAAAGTCTAGTTGCGCAGCATGCCCAGCCTTATCACCAAGTGCAATTCACCTGAAGGTCAGGTAAGTAACAGTACTTACCCAGTCCCAGTCTGCACCCGTCCTGCTTGGCCTCTTCAGGCTCCTGCTTATTCCTTTCCTCCTGTGCCAGAAGACAGGCTGCAGGGGGCAGGAGACAGGCTGCATAGGGCAATTGCTTCCTGTCTCCTGAAGGTCATATACAGTCTGCAGAGCCTGTGTACACTAATATCTACCACTACATGGTCACTGTATGGCGGTAGTATACAGTCTGCAGAGCCTGTGTACACTGGTGTCTACTGTTATATGGTCATTGCATGGAGATAATATACAGCCTGCAGAGCCTGTGTATACTGGTACCTACCACTATATGGTCAACATATGGTGGAAATATAGGTAGAAGTATAATGGTTTAGGTACAGTTTAGTGGTATCTCCCAGCTCTTCTGGATGCTGAATAGGCTATCCAATGTCCAGGAAATATGGGTGATGCCAAAACTCTAATTTAACTTTCTTCCAGAGCTGTCACACAGTTGAGTGTAGTGGGCGTCACCTTTTGTGAAGGTGAGTGTGGCTTGATATAAAGAGAGTTTGGTCTATACAAATGTTGGGGCCGTGCGCTGCTGCATCAAATCTCCCTGATGGACACTTTCAAAATTTGGCAAGTATGGTTTTGATTTATGTATTCAAAGCTCTTTTTGGATGTACATTCTGGAATATATGGTGCTTTAAAATAAATAATAATATCCTCAAATTCTTGGACAGTTGTCTGTTCTGAAACTCCTGGTCCTATCTGAGCAGAAGCTTCTAAAAGGTTCCCTGATTCATCCTCCTTCTTCTACAGTGAGTCCTGTGTCGATTTTTTTTTTTTTTTTTAAGTGTTTATTTTGAAAAGATTTTTGGTTTTGCCAACATCAACTTCATCAAAACATATAACTGAAAATCATACACACTACAGATATATAATGTCTGACTGTAACACCTACATCAAGTTGCACATAATTACAACACTGACCATATTCAGATGTTCATACTATCGATAGGTGTCCGACAGTCATCAATATTTAAGCAGAACAATAAATGATTCCATTCGTACCCATTCACCCCATTCAGCCATTTTTATTAATTAAACAGACATACCTCAATCAATCTCCACATTCCGACGCCCGGCCCTCAACCCCTCAACACAACCTAAGCAACGATTAGCCAGCTTGTGAAGCGATCCACACGCTCCAGATGTCCAAAAATTTATCTGGTACTCCCCTCGCCTCAAAGGTGAGCCTATACATAGCCAGGTCTCCATTCACTAATTGTTTCCAGTGTCCCAGAGATGGACATCCCGGAGGCTTCCAGTTTAATAATATGGTTTTACGGGCATAGAACATGAGAATCCTGTACAGCTGTTGCTCAGATTTAGTCTGAACTAGATCTTCTACGAGGCCTAGTAGGCAAACTTCAGGAGCACACACAGCTGGTAGGCCAAGCTTCTCCCTCAAAAAACCCATGAACCTCAGACCAAAATACTCTAATCCTAGGGCATACCCATACCATATGATAGAGGGAACCTCTTGCACTGTTGCATCTAGTGCAAATCGGGCTAGACAGTTTCCCCATCAGGGCCAATCGCGTTGGTGTATAATATACCCTATGTAACCATTTGATCTGTATCAGTTGATCTCTAGCACTAATTACCGTGGATCTCCATGAAGACGGCAACTCCTCCAAATGATGGGACTCTAGCCCTGGAATGTCCCCGCACCATTTCTCGAAGGCCTTTTTAATAGGAGATGGCTGACACTGTATTATGGTTTTATAAAATGTAGACACCGGTTTTATTGGTTCTTCGCGCCGAGCCACCCTCTCCAGAGCCCCACACTCCAATTGGATGGTACTCCCTCCAAATTGTTTAAAACAGGCATGGCGCAACTGAAAGTAACTGAAAAGGGTTCCCCTCTGTAAATTGAGTCTGTTCGCCAACTCCTGGAAATAAGGAAATTTCCCGTCAACATATAGTTGTCCAAGATATTTAATGCCCTTTTGCGGCCACACTTCAAAGTCCATCATGACTTCAAGTTCTGGGAGCTTCCCATTCCGCCATAGAGGTATGTACGGGGACCACGCCTCTCCCTCTCCTTCACCACCATAGACTCCAACAAATCTCCTCCATATTGCAACTGTTGTCGCCATAGTGGCAGTGTAATGTCGTATCGGGTATTTCCCTTGTCTGTACACTAAATTAGCAAGTGCCTCGTATGACCCCACAAAGGCTGCCTCTAGTGCCACCGCCGGATTATCACGATCCGCTCTAATCCACCCCTCCGCATAGGACAGCTGGACTGCCACATAATAGATATGAAAATCCGGGAGCGCCAGTCCTCCATACTCATAGAGAACCTTCAGTGTGTGTTTCCCTATTCTTGGGGCAATACCTGTCCAGAGGAACGCAGAGAGCTGTCTTTCCACAGACTGAAAATGCGCCTGAGGAATAATTGTGGGGACTGCCCTATACAAGTACAGCAACTTGGACAAAAGGACCATCTTAATAATATTAATCCGGCCCTCAAGAGTCAACGGAAGCGACCTCCAATTCGTCAGTTTCCTGGCAAGTTCGTTCATTGCAACTGACAAATTAAGTGCCAAAAACCGTTGCACATCTTTGTGAATCTGTATGCCAAGATATGTAAACTCCATGATTTCCATCTGACATCATGAAGAGATATCCTCACGCTGAACCTCATCCACTACAAATAACACCGACTTAGCCCAGTTTACTTTTAGCCCGGAGAAGGCCCCATAGAAGTTCACCGCATCTAGAAAGGCATACAAGGAGTCCCGCGGCTTCGCCAACTAAACCAGTAAATCAGCGGCATACAGAGACCCCTTCTCCGGTATCCCCGGTCTTTCCCAGCCTTCTATCAATGGGTTATTATTTATCAGAATTGATAAGGGCTCGATAGCTATGGCAAACATTAAGGGGGAAAGGAGGCACCTCTTCCGAGTGCCTCTACCCAACCGGAATCTGTCAGACATGCATCCATTCACCAATACCCTTGCCGTTGGTTTCCAATAACGGATCTGAAGCCATTTAAGGGACTCTGCAGGGAAACCCATAGATGTCAACACTTCCTACATGAATCTCCACTCTATGGAGTCAAATGCCTTTTCATTATCAAGTGACGCAATCACCCTATGTCCTGCAATCTCGTGGGTTACTTGTAAATTTGTAAAAAGTCTCCTAAGATTTATGTCCGTGGATTTTCCTGGCATAAACCCAGATTGGTCTATCCCAATGATAGAGAGGATTATGAAATTAAGTCTCAACGCCATGACCTTGGCTGGGATCTTCGCGACAATGTTAATAAGTGAAATAGGACGGTATGATTGACATAGTTCGGGCTTGTAACTATGATACTGCCACCATGAAGTTGGATGAACACATAATAGGCTAAGGCATCTATATATGGAAAATCAATAGAGGGAGACTTGACACCTACAGTACCTCTGTGCCACGCGCTCACCAGAATAGTGAAGAGTGGCTCCTATTACACTCACGGTCAGCACTCCAATCAAAGCACTGACTAGAAATGTGCAGCATGATGTGGATGGTAACAAGCGGGGGAAAGAAGGAAGTCATCTCATCCAAACTCACTCCACTGTGCCGGCAGTGTAGGGGATGGGTATTTATATACTTAGAGTGCAGTTGTTGTCCCAGGACAAGAGCTCTGCTCTTACATAGATACAAATTTGGATTGTCAAAAAACATTGTTGCTGAAGGGCTCATGCTCTTGGGTTTATAAGGGCTGTGTAGCTGTTTATTCATGTGGCGATATTAGGAAACTCTAACACTATATACTATTCACTGTACCTCCATATGAGTCTACCTCTATAATACTGTACTGTACAGAGCTACCACATGACAACACACAGAACGAGCACCTTTATAAAACTCTCCCATGAAGCAATAGTTTAACCACAGTGTAGGTCTCCACTAGGTGAAAGGTCCAGAAGTAAAAAAAAAAAAATTTTTGGTTGCAGTTAATAGAAGTTGTTGTACAATGACCTTTCACTTACCAAGCTGACTACTGAGCCTGTCAACACAGACAACACTAAGAAATGTTCTTGAGTAGGAGCTCAACATGAGGATAATACGCTTTGGTGGGTTAGGGCAAATATTAAAGGAGTTGTCTGGGACTTACAAAAGTTTGTTGGTCCACTGGGGTATGATTAGAAATAGAGAAAAGAAGTATACTCACCTCTGTGACGCTCCCATCTTGTGCCGGTGGCCAACCTGTACCTCCCGGCTACACAGTGAACATTCATCATTCTCGTGCCATGTGCAGCCATTCACAGGCCACAATGACTCGTGCACACCCCTAACAGAAAAGACAGGAGCCGGCTCCATTCCCTGCTGTTTAACCTCTTAGATGCCGTGACGTCTAAATGAATGAGATATGGAGCCATGCACTGTTTCTCACTGCAATCTGCAACCCTGTGATGAGGTGGCACAGTCCCGTTCATACATGTCGCCCTTTATAGTTATTATTTGTATCTGATTATGTATCAATTGGAATCAATCTACTTGGATATTTATATGTATATGGAGGGTGAATTGCCTGTTTTGCACATACATTATGATTACATCGGATATATAAATTTTTTGAATTTTCACTAGTATATTTATGTTTATCACGGATTATCTATAAATTGGCGTAGGTCTCCTCTGTTTTTGGTGGTGTCTTTTTTAATATTTTTTTATGATTGATATATATATAGAGTTATCTAATAAAATTATGAAATTTTATGTTGGTCTGTTTTGTATTTGACATTTGAATGCAGTTAGGTTAGCAGAGGTGCAATGACATCCATCTGCTCTGGGACCCCATACACGGTAGGATTAGCAGAGGTGCAGTGACATCCATCTGCTCCAGGGCCCCATACACAGTAGGGTTAGCAGAGGTGTAGTGATATCCGTCTGCTCCGGGCCCCATACACAGTAGGGTTAGCAGAGGTGCAATGACATCCGTCTGCTCCGGGGTCCCATACACAGTAGGGTTCACTGAACTGTAAGAAACACGTCTGGTCATCCCCTGGATCATGTTGGCAGTGAGCTGCTCCGTTTTAGCGTGTCAGATCACCTTTGCACAACTTCATAGCGTACATTCTCCTTTTATCTCAAGAAGTCCTCTGCAGTTTCTGTGTCGCTTATTTATAATGGCGCAGCAGCACATTTCACAAACTGCACAGTTTCAGAAATACAATCCTTTGCCCAAACTGAATGGGCGTATATCTTTTATCTACTTTACAAACGACTGTATATAAGTATAGAAGTCAGTATTAATCCCTTTTAGCAACTCTAATAATTCACCTCTATTACCCTTGATGGCAATGAGGCATATGTGTGCAGACAGCCTATCACACACCTTGTATACCCACCAAGCCAGTTCACTACATGTGAAAGTAGGAAGTAGTCGTAATAATGTGACTTGACTGTGCATATCTTAATGTTTATGGACTATAACCAAGCCATATATTGTATGTAGCCTGACCCTGTAGTTATGCTCCCTATTAGTAGTAAGTAGGGAACAATATAGTTTGTAAGCATAGAGACACTTAGGTAGGTCAGAATAGCGGCTGTATGCACAAAACAACAAGGCGTTTTAATCAAGACAATTTTTTTTATTTTTTTTATTTTGTATACATTGAGGTAATAAAAAATCGTTTCACAAAGAGGATACAAGTCACATTTGCAGAAATAGCACAACGAAAAGTATTTTCTATAAAAAACCTGTGACGCTTAAAAAGTACAGCTGTCCTCATCAGTGTATAGCTGTTGATCAGTCCCCTTTTTTCCCTGTAGCCGAACTCTATTCCTGAGTAATTGGCCCTCTTATTTTTGATGCCCAGTATACTAATAAGCCCCTAGACCAGGGATCTGCAACTTCCATCATGCATTTATATAATCTATATCAGTGGACAAGATGGGAGATGTAGTTTCCCAACAGCTGGAGAGCTGATGTTGCAGACCTCTGGCCTAAACTATCAACTGGATGATCACCACCACTCAGTTCTCAGTGGGGAAAGCACCCAGGTTCATGTTCTGTTAAAGGAAATGTGTCATCAAAAATGACTTATTGTTTAACTCACATTTTTACGTTAAACACATTTTTGTTTCTTGTTTTTTTGTAATTTTCCAGATCACTTTCAATATTTTAAAAAAAATTCTTAAGTCCTGCAGTTTTCACTTTGGCCACTAGGCCTAATAATAGTCTGACACTTCCTGTTCTGTAGAGAAAGCTTTTCAGTAGTCTGCTTCTTATCAGTACAAGCAGGGTCAAACTGAAAGGAGACACTAATATGTAGCACAGGATCCACAAGTCACAATAACAGATGTCACAGCTCCCCCTCCACCTCTCCCTGCACACCGAGTTCTTCCTAGGACACATAGCCTAGAAAACTCTCCTATAGAAGTCAATGGGACTGAATCAGTCTTTAGGCTTCTACATGCCTGAAGCTGCTGTAAAGTATTTCTCTGACTGCTGTTAAAAGCAGTGCAGGCAAGAAAGCTGTCCCTATAGCCATATATAGACAACTGAATTGAGAAATCTACAATCAGAAAATAAAAACAGCTAAGAAGAAAAGAATATGGTTCTTTCAGGCTCTTGTTTTATTAAGTAAAAAAAAAAAATGGCGACAGATTCCCTTTATGAACTGAGCAGTGGTGGCAGTCCATAAGCTCTAACAGTACCCATGGACTATCAAGAGAAGCGCAACCAGGGAGGTGTGAAAATGAGCCTTTTCCCTTAATGGTGGTGACTTCCTAGTTGACAGTTTAGGGGCTCAGAAGCATATTGGGTACCAAAAATAAAGGCACTGATTGCTCAGAGCTAGGGGAAGGGGATTACAGGAAGAAAAAGCTTTAGCAACACATAATTAATCAAAGCTGAATTATTTGAAGATGTCACAAGTCTTCCTTTAAGAGATTGTTCCTTCATAGACATTGATGAATTATTGATGTCAGATAGGTGCACATTCTACCTCTGGGACCTGCGCCTATCTCCAGAACTGGAGCCCAAAGCTAACTTTTCTGAATTGAGAAGTAGTCGTGCTTGCTTCATTACTCTCCTTCACGTCAATGGGAGTGCTGAGTGCAACCCCCCAACTAAACTCAAAACTACCACTGAAATGAACGGTGAGTAATTACGCAAGCACAGCCACTTCTCTATTCAGAACAGGGAGTTTTGGGGGAGTGCTCTGGAGACAGGTGCCGGTCTCAGACGTGGTACCTGCAACTCTCTGTCATTGATGGCATAACCTACAGATATGGCTTTAATGTCTGTAATGGGAACACCCAATAATGAATACAATAATTATTTAACAAATCTTTTAGGTACAACCTAAAGAGTTGTGGGCTATTTCTTTTTTTTATTAACTCTTTAATGATTTTGTAATGTGATTTGCAAGCATAAAAAATGCCAACATGGCCGACACCACTGGATGTAACACAACAGTATAATGTAACAAAGACTCGCTGAAATTACCATCAGTAACAGTGGCCTAGTGAAGGTGATAGAAGTTGTACGTTTACCATTTTATGCTATCCTTATAGTTATGTTATTCTTCTTATACAGCGTGCCTTATTCCACTGTCTTCTTCAGGATCCACACAGTAGGGTTATATGGTGGGCTCAATGGACGTATCTTTTCATAACCTTATCAGCTACTATATGTTAATATATTACAACTGTAGATTGTCAGTGGCATCCAGTCCTATTGATAGAGCCGCCATGTTTTACCTATAGAGGGAAGATTTCGGTGATATCACCCGTGGACTGCTGTGCAACTACAATGGTCTCTATTTGTTCAAGCCCCTTCCAAGTAATAAGAGGAAGGAACAGGAAGTGCCACCATCCAATAGATACAGCTCTTTCTAAAAGTTATGGGCAAAACTATTCATCTAGTCTTGTGTTGCCTGAGGTCAGAATGGAATAAAGCACTATGCTCATTTTACTTGGGGGCCGCCCAGTCTCCTCAGCGAGGGACTGCACAGATTTCATGGGGTAATGGAGCATTCGTAAATCCTGGGGGCAGGGTTCAGATCCAGCTGTGCCCCTGGTGGGGCCTTGAATGTGAAGTTCTGTAGAAGGGTTGTAAAAAACAAGAACATTTCCATTTTTGCCAAATTCTCTCCGGCACAACTTCTTTTACCTAGGTAAAGTATAAAAAGGCAATAAGAATAGAATGTTAGATGAGTTGAAAAAATCAACTTACTTCGAAAAACAGTGCCACACCTATCCCAAGGTTTGTTGTGGTATTGCTCTAATGCTCTATGAACATTAATGGAGCTGAGTTGCAAAACAGAAATTACCCACAGCCTGACCTAGCCATATGATAATAGGACTCTTTATATTTTTATAGAGGCATGTTAAAGCTTCTGTCCTCCATCTTGGCTGTAGAAATCACTATAGTCAGACAATCTCTCTGGTAACCTGTCCCATAATTCATTGCAGCATGTCCCATATATGAAGGTGAAAGCAGATCACAACTATTAAAATCTATGGTTACAGTATGTACAGTATTCCAGGATGCTGAAGAAACAGGCACATCAGACCTCAGAAGTATCCTATGCAGCAGCATGCACATCATAGTGCGGGGAGGTGCAGAGGCTATTGGGAGACAACTGTCATACATCATATAATAGAAAAGTATAGTATGTTTATATGGCAGCCCATCAATCACTAAGATAGGGGAACACTCCTATAATGATAGAGCCAGGACTGGGACAAAGTATTCTGGTGCCTTAGGCAGATAAGATATACAGTATAACGCCCCCGCAATGAGAAATTCAGCCCCCTCCATTCCTCCTGGTGCCCTCTTCCTTCCTGAGATTAAGTAGCGTCCTGGGCGGTTGCCAACCTTCACCTACCCATCGTCCTGGCCCTGGATACAGCGGCTCAAAAATAAGAATGTGCTATATTTTTTAATCAATTTTATAAGTCAATATCATGTTATATTATAATATGTGCCATTTGTGCTAACAGTAGAGTACACATGTCCCCATTAATAGGGCAGTATAATTTGGTGACATATATGATTAAAAACTTTGCATTTGGGGGTACACATCTAGTAAGCACATAGAGTAGATGAAAGTTGTATTTAGTGCAAGTACTAATTAAATGGGTATTCTTAC
>JAODAL010055877.1:0-23655 GCA_025379985.1 Phyllomedusa bahiana
CACAGCCCAAACAGGAAGTGGGAGCCTAAAATGTAGAGCCGCCCATAGCCTGAACAGGAAGTGGGAGCCTGAAGCTGGCTGTGAAGAGCAGGCTGTTTTATACAACATGATGACAACAGCAATTCAAGGTTGAATTAGCCCTAAGATTCCCCCCCAAATTTTTGCCCCATGCCAGGTCCCTAGTGTTAGGCCGTGTTCCACGGCTTATTCCTCGACGGATTTGGTGGCGCCGTATTGAGCGCACAAATCCCTCCGTTAATAAGGAGCGGGATCGGGGGCGGGGCCGGAGCGCGGCGGGCGCCGCTCCCGCTCCATAGACAATGCATTGTTTACGGCGCGACCGCGCCGTAAATAATGTGCATGTCACTTCTCCCCCCGCGGGGTAGCGGATTGCCGAGCGGTGCTGACGACGGAAATCCACTGATCATCTATGAGAGCCGAGGATTACCGTAATTTGCTGCCAGCGATTGGCGGCCGTACTGCAGCACAAATCCGGCGCGGAAGTACGGCCCCAATCCGCGCAGAATAAGCCGTATGAACGGCCCTTAACGGTAAAAGCAAAGATTGATTATGTTTTTTTGGCAAACCCAGATCAAATTGCTAAAATTCAAGTTGAATTTGACTTTGACCCAATCTGAAGCAGTCACCCCCCTCACAAATAGTAGGTGTGCGAGTGGTCACTTCACCAGTATTTTGTATTTGTACAACTTCTCCCACGTAGCACTGGTGGTGGGTTTTTTTGTTGTTTTTTTATGTCTCTTACTAGTAATGGGAAGCAGTTTTATGCAAATTTCACCAACAAAGTATCATATAGTATAATCATGTATTAATAAGATGTATTCATTGCATTTGTTGTGTTGTAGTGATCATTACATCTGTATCTTTACAAACCTTTGTCTTATCAATGGCTATGGAATCTGCACTTCTTTTCATTTCATACCTGCCAACTTTTTTGGTGGTTGAAGAGGGACACTAAAAGCATGAAATATCTATCTATCTCATATCTATCCCATATCTATCTATCTATCTATCTATCTATCTATCTATCTATCTATCTATCTATCTCATATCTAATCATCTATCTATCTATCTATC
This sequence comes from Phyllomedusa bahiana, assembly GCA_025379985.1. Lineage (NCBI taxonomy): Eukaryota > Metazoa > Chordata > Amphibia > Anura > Hylidae > Phyllomedusa > Phyllomedusa bahiana. The sequence goes on from JAODAL010055877.1 coordinate 1,096, forward strand.
TATCCCAATCTATCTATCTATCCATCCCATATCTATCTATCCTATATCTATCTATCTATGTATCTATCCCATATCTATCCCATATCTATCTATCTATCCTCATATCTATCTCATATCTATCTATCTATCTATCTATCTATCCATCCCATATGTATCTATCTATCTCCATCTATCTATCTAACTATCTATCTATCTTCCTATCTATCTATCTATCTATCTTATCTATCTATCCCATATCTATCTCATATCTATCTATCTCCTATCTATCTATCTAACTATCTATCAATCTATCTATCAATCCATCCCATATCTATCTAACTATCCAAACCCATATCTAACTATCTCATAACTATCTATCTATCTATCTATCATCAATCTCCTATTACTAACTATCTATCTATCTAGTCTATCCCATATCTATCTAACACTATCTCAAATCTATCTAACTCATATCTATCTAACCAATCCATCCCATATGTATCGTTAATCTATCCCATATCTAATTAATCTAACCATACCCATATCTATCCTATCAATCTATCCAGTCCCATATCTATCTGATCTATCTATCTCATATCATCAATCTCCTACCTATCTAGTCTATCCATCCCATAATGTAACTATCTATCCCATATCTATCAACTATCCATTCCATAGCTATCTATCTATCTATCTATCTATCTAATCTATCTATCTATCTACCAATCTAACCCATATTTAATCTATCTCTCTATCCATCCCATAACAATCTATCTATACTCATACTATCTATCACCTATCTATCTATCTATCATCTATACGCATCCCAAATGTACAATCTATCCCCATATCTATCTATCTATCTATCTATCCATCCCATATCTATCTATCTATCTATCCATCCCATATCTATCTTTCTATCTATCTATCTATCTATCTATCTATCTATCTACCTATATATCCCATATTTATCTATCTATCCCATATCTATCCATCTATCTATCTATCCCATATATATCTCTCATTTATCTATCTATCTATCTATCTATCTATGTCTCATCTATCTATCTATTTACCTCTATTCTATTCTTTGTCTATCTATCATCTCTCTATCTATCTATCTATCTATCTATCAATCTATCTCATATCTATCTATCTATTTACCTCCTATTTATCTATCTATCCTATTCTTTGTCTATCTATCATCTATCTATCTATCTGTCTGTCTATCTTCATATCTATTGTTTATCTATCTATCCTATTTTCTATCTATCTATCTCATATCTATCTCATATCTATCTATCCCATATCTCTATCTATCTATCTATCTATCATCTATCTATCTATCCATATCATTCATCAATCCCATATCTACATCTACTACTCTATCTCTCATCTATCAATCTTTTCATACTATCTATCTTCTTCTATCTATCTATCTATCTATCTCATATCATTGTATTATCTATCTACCCTATTTCTATCTATCTATCCTATATAATCCATCTTTTAAAATCTAACTCAACCATTATATATCCATCTAATATCCCATATCTATTATCTTTTCTCTATCTATCTATCTAATCTATCTATCTATCAATCTCATATCAAACTATCTAAATATATATCTATTACCCCTATTTATCTATATATCCTTTTCTTTTTTATCTCATATCTATCTACTATACTATCTAGTCTTCATTTCTTCAATCTTTATCAAACTTGCCCTCCATCTATATATTATTACCTCCTATTTCTTCTATCTATCCTACCTTCTCTATCAATCTATCTATCATATCTATCTATTATCTATCTATCTACCCTATTCTTTTCTATCTTCTACCCATATTTTCTTTATCTATCTATCTATCTATCTATCTGTCTCATATCTATCTATCTATCTATCTATCTATCCATCCAGTATTTTCTTTTTATCTCACCATTTTTTCCTCCTCGCCTTCAAAGAGTCATAACTTTTTTTTATTTCCATCTACATAGACCTATGGGGGTTTGTTTTTTTTATGTGGGACAAAATGTACTTTTTAATGGTGTCTTTGGCCATACCGTACAATTTACTGGGAAACCATCAAAAACTGGATGACTGGTGGAATGCAAAAACAAAACTTCACTGTTGCATTTTTGCGGAGATCACTTTTTGGCGTGATTGATAAATTACCTGTATTATGTAGGTCGATATAATTCCGATGTTACTATGTAGCTTTTTCATTATTTTTTAGTGAGTGCAGTTTCTATTGGCACCATTTTGGAGTACACACGATTTTTTTGACTACTTTTTATTCAAATTTTTTGAGGAAGTGAAATGAACCAAAAACTAAACTTTTTTCCTCTTTGGTGTTCACGGTACAGGATAAGTAATGCTATAATTCGATAGATTTGAATTTTTTCGAATGCGGCTGTACCAATTATGTGTAACTTTTTTACTTATAAAATGGCGACATGGGGGTGTAAGGAACTTTTAATATTTTTTATGTTTAAAACTTTTTTTTTGCTTAAGGTACTTGACCAATAGTGGGGTGCAATACATAATATAGAAAGGTGTACAAAGATGGCCTATGGCAGGATGTAATAGGAGTAGCAACATGGCAACTATGGAGGTGTCTAAAGGGTTAGACAGCAGGGATCTGTAATTAACAGCCGGCACCCACCTTGTATGGCGCAGGCTCAGCAAGTGAGTCCTCTCCATACCCTCTTAGCGACAGCATGATGTACCCATACGTCCATTGTTGCTAAAAGTATACCTCAGTAGTTATTCATTTGCACAAAATCATCTGAATACAGACACTTTTATGGTCCAAACTGCGACAAACTGGTAAATAATGAAAATTTTGTAGCCGAATATACAGTTAGGAACCAGGGGGATGTTTTCATGTTCTCTGGAGGCAATACAGTAACTTTTTCCATGCCAGTTTAATGTAACTTCCTGGGAAGTTACATTTAGTTAGAACTTATGTGCAAATCTCACCACCAACCCAACCCAAACATCTTTCTTGGAAAAAATACACCAAAATAAACCAGACAGCACATCGTGTTACTTCTGGTAATTTTTTTTTTTTAGACTTTTTGGCAGTATTTTTTTTAATTTTGCTATTCCTATGCAATTAAAAAAAAATTTCCTATAAAACTTTCCTTTTTTCTAGCTTTTAATAGGATAGAGATAAAACTCCGAAGGGGGGGAAGACTAATTCCATTTAATGTAGTTCTGTTATCTATGTTTTGTCTCAAACAAATGTTAGGTAAGCATAAGTCCCAAAGTTTTCTGGTGGCATAGAAAGAAGCACAAGGGTCAAAGGGAAAACAAAGGGGAAAAGGGACAAAAATTTTTTCCATGGTGGATTTTTCCCCACCTGCCCCCCCAACACCCCAGCCGCAAAACCCCAACCTCACCACCCTCCTCGATAAAACTTGCCTTGCAGGTCCTGCACATAAACAATTACCCTCTTACCTCCTCTGATAACCTTAACCTCCCCCCCCCCCCCGCAAAAAAAAAACCCTTCCTTAAAACACCTAAATTTTCCCCCCCCCGCGATAACATTCACCCCCAGGTCCCCCGATAACAATACCTCACTCCCCTCCCCTTTATAATCTTAACCTTGAGGCCCCCCCCTAAAAATTACCCCCCTTTCCCCCCTCTTAAAATTCCCCCTCCCCCCTCCCGTGATAAACACTATCCCACCCCTCAAAAGAAATTTTTCTGGGAATAAACACCTCTCTCACCCCCTTCTGAAAACACTTTTCACCCCACGGTTCCCGCAATAAACGACCTCTCCTTCCTTTCCCGCTGATAACACTTAAAAACCCCTTTAAAATTCGCAAAAAAACCTCCCACCTCCTGCTGGGAAAACAATTACACCTCTCAGGAAACCCCCACTTTAAAAAAACATCTCTCACCCCTGCTATAACACTTTCACCTCCAGGTCCTTCACATAAAATTACCTCTCTCACCTCCCGCTGATAACACTTAACCTTTTCCCCCTGCAGATAAACAAACCCCCTCACCTCCCCGTATAACACTTAACCCTTTTAGGCCTTCATAAAAACACCTCCTTTTAACCTCCTTGTAACACACCCCTTCCTATCCTTCAAAAAACCAAAAAACCTCTCTATCCCCTCCCCGAAAAAACTTCCCTCTCAACCCCCCTGCTGAAATTTAAACACCAAAAAATCCCCTCCCCCCTCCTGCTGAAAAAATTAAAAACTCAGGCCCCCGCCGATAACACCAAAATCTCTCCCCTTTCCCGCGAAAACAAAAACATCACTCAAACCCCCGCCGATAAACCAACACCCCAACCCTGCTGATAACACCAACAACTCCCACCTCCTCTTGGGTAACACTTACCTCTCTCAACTCTTCCCAATAACACTTAAAAACCATTCCGAAACCTGCAACAAACAATTCCTTCTCCCCCTGCTGGGGTAACCCCTTCCACTTCTCTCCCCTCCTGCGGTAACACTTTTAAGTCTTTAGGGCCCTTTTTTTGGGCCCCCGAAAAAAAAAACCCCCCCCCTTAAATTTTCCCCCACCTCCTGCTGATAATGCTTACACTTCTCATGTCCTGCACATAATAATTACCTCTCTCACCTCCTGCTGATAACACAACTTTCAGATCCCTGCACTTAAAAATTACATCTCTCACCTTTCCCCGCTGATAAAAACTTTTCACCCTCTGAAACATGCACAAATAAAATTTCCCCCTCTCACCCCCTGATAACCCCTTTCACCTCTTTGGTCCCGCAGATAACCCCTTTTCTCTCTTAAACCCTCTCCCCTAACACTTTCATGTCCCCAAGGGCCTGCACATAAAAACTTACCCCTCCCCACTCCCCAAAAACTTCCTCTCGGTCCTTAAAAACACTTTTCCCCCCCCTCCTTTTAGGGCCCCTTCCAACCTACAAACAATTTCCCCTCTCCTCAGCCTGCTGATAACACTTCCCACCCCAACCCCCAAATAACAAAAAACCCTTTCTCACCCCTGGTGATAAACCTACAAAATTTCAGTTCCCGGGAATAACACTTACCTTTTCTCCCTTCCTGCTGGAAAAACTTACAACCCCAGTCCCCGCCGTAAACACCCCCCTTCTCCTTTCCCGCTTGATAAAACTTTCACCCTCAGGTCCCCCCCTTAAAATAAACCCTCTCTCACCTCCTGCTGAAAAAACCAAACCCACCCCCCGAAAAAACCCTTCAGAAACCCCCAAAACACTTAAACCTCCTCCCCCCTTTCCCCCCGCTTTATAACACTTACCCCCCACCACCTCGGATCCTGTGGTAACACTTAAAAATTTTCAATTTCCCTTTGGGTAACCCCTTATCCCCCTCCCCCAAAACCCCCCTGGCCCCTTTTTCCCCATTAATTTCCTCACTCAACCCCCTGCGATAAACTTAACAATTTCAAAAGCCTTTAACCCCCCCGGGTAACCCCTAACCCCTTTTTCCTTTCCCTCTCTAAATCCCCTTAAACACTTAAACCTCATGGGGCCCCCCAGATAACCTTACCCACCTTTCACCTTTTCCTCCCGACATAACACCACCCTCTAACCCCCTGCTGAAACCAAACATCTTCCTAAAACCCCCTCTTCAAACCCTATAACCCACTTCCGGTTCCCCCGCCAAAAAACCAAACATCTCTCCCCCTGCTGATAACACCAACCTCCTCACCTCCTGTTTAAACACTTACATCCTCCCAGGGTTCCCTTTGGTAAATAAAAACCAAAATCTCCCCACCTCCTGCGAAAACACCAAAATCTCCATCCCCCGATAAAAACTTTTTCCCCCTCTCCTCCTTCTAAAACACTTACAAAACCAAAAACCAAATTTTTCCCCCACCCCCTAACAAATTAACCCCTCCCCTTTTCCCCCCTGCGTAAAACACCCCTTTTCCCCAAAAATTTTACCCCCTCCCTCCTGCTGGTTTAAAACTTAACTCGGTCCCTTTCAGATAACAAATACCTTTTCCTTTACCTCCTGCTGATAAACCTTTCACCTTTTCATTCCCTTCCCCCATAAATTTTCCTCCTCACCTCCTTCTATTTAAAACAACCCTTTTTGATCCCCGCCCCTTTAAAAATTTTCTCTTCCCCCCTGCCCGATAACACTTACACCTTCTTCACCCCCCATAAAATTAAACCTCTCTCACCTCCTGCTTATAAACCCTTTTTCCCCTTTGGTCCCCCCCCGATAACACTTACCCCTCTTACCCCCTGCCGAAAAAACTTTTCATTCCAGTCCTGCAATAAAAAAACCTCTCTCATCTCCTGCGATTTAAACTTAAAAACCTTTCCCCCGGTTTCCCTCTCCCCCCGGGGTAAAACCAAAATTTACCCCCCTGTCCACCCTCCTTCCCTTTTTAAACAAAAACCTTGCCGATCCTGCACATAACAATTAAACCCCCCTCTCCTCCCTGCGATAACACTTACCCCCCCCCTCAAACAAACCCCGGGCCTTCAAAAACCTTTAAACTCCCCCCTTTTATAAAGCTTAACACTTTCCCCATGTCCTGCAAAATAATAATTTTCCTCTCTCACCTCCTGCGATAACACTTTCAACTTTTAGATTCCCCGCACCTTAAAAAAATTTTTCCATTTTCTCACCTCCTGCTGATAACACTTACACCTCTCAGATCATGCACATAAAAAAATTCCCCCTTTTCCAAACCCCCTGATAACCACAAACACCTCTTGGGTCCCTGCAGATAACACTTACCTCTCTCACCTCCTGCTGAAAAAACACTTTACACCCCTCAGGTCCTTTCCCAATAAACAAACCCCTCTCACCACCTTTTATTTAAAAACACCTTGCCCGAACCCCGCACAAACAATTACCTCTCTCTCCTCCTGCTTTTGATAACCTTAACACCTCCTTTACTTCCCGCTGATAACACTTAAAACCTCTCTTTTCCCCCCTGCTGATAATGCTTACACATTTCAGGTCTGGCAGATAACACTTACCTCTCTCACCTCCTGCTGAAAACACTTACATCTCACAAAATCCCCGCAGAAAACACTTTCCCCCCTCTCTCCCCACTTTTCCCCTGATAAACGTACCCTCTCAGGTTTCCCAAAAAAATTTCCTCTCCACCCAAACCTGCTGAAAACAATTTTCAACCCCCAGGTCCCCGAAACCCTTTAAAACCCCTCTCACCTCCTCCCATAACACTTTTCCCCTCTCAATCACGCCAAAAAAAACCCCTTCACCCCCTGGGTGGGTAAAAAACTTTTCCCCTCTTTCCCCGCAGATAACACTTACCCCTCTCACCTCCTTCTTTATAACACACCTTCCACCTTGCCAAAAACAAACCCCTCTCCTCCCCCCGCTGATTAAACACACCCCCCCACCTCCGCAGATAAACTTACACCTCCTCCCCCCCCTGTTTTTAACACTTTCCCCTCTCACCTCCTGCGATAAACTTTCCCCCCTTTTATCCCGGGAGATAAAAAACTTTTCACCCCCCCCCACCCCCTCTTAAATTTTAAAACCCCCTTACCTCCCCCTAAAACCCTTCCCCCCCTTCTGTTTAAAACCCCCCCCATCCCTCCTGGGAATAACAATTTCCTCTCTCAAACCCCCTGCCGAAAAAACACACCTCTCTCACCTCCTGCTGATAAAAATTACACCTCTCTCACCTCCTGCTGATAACACTTATACCTCTCTCACCTCCTGCCGATAACACACCTCTCTCACCTTCTGCTAATAACACACCTCTCACCTCCTGCTGATAACACTGACCTCTATCACCTCCTGCTGATAACACTTACACCTCTCTCACCTCCTGTTGATAACACTTACACCTCTCTCACCTCCTGCTGATAACACTTACAGCTCTGTACATGACTTCCAGGTTTGTCTCTCTGACTTGCCCTCTGTGAGCTCTGATAGCAGCAGTGAGGATAACGTTTTCGTCCATGACTGGAGAGGTGTAAGTGTTATCAGCATGAGGTGAGAGAGGTAAGTGTTATCAGCAGGAGGTGAGAGAGGTAAGTGTTATCAGCAGGAGGTGAGAGGTGTAAGTGTTATCAGCAGGAGGTGAGAGTTGTAAGTGTTATTAGCAGGAGGTGAGAGGTGTAAGTGTTATCAGCAGGAGGTGAGAGATGTAAGTGTTATCACAGGATGAAGAGGTGTAAGTTTTAAACAGCGGGGAGGTGAGAGGTGTAAGTGTTATTAGCAGGAGGTGAGAGGTGTAAGTGTTATTAGCAGGAGGTGAGAGGGGTCAGTGTCATCAGCAGGAGGTGAGAGGTGTAAGTGTTATTAGCAGAACACACACACAAAAAATAAAACATCTAATAGTCACTATTTTTTTTGCTTTTTTCATAGTAGTGTCCCTTTAATGTTTTGTGCTCGCTCTCACTCCTCCAGGCCAGTTTTGTGCAGGACTCAGTGATGTATTTTTAGCCCCCCGGCGGTGCCGCGATGGGGTCTCGCAGCCAGTAACCCTCCCGGATCACCTCTGCAGGGTGTTGTAACCCAGGGATACAGTTGCAGCTTTGTACTCCGGCTTCTAGAAATTGTTATGCCCTTTTACTGACACAAAAGGTTAGAGAAAGTTTTTTAATCCCCCCCCCCCCCCAGGGAGAGAAGCTCGGGACGAGTGACTGTCAAACCGATCAGCCTCCAGGTCCCACCCCCCAGTGCGATGATGTTATTTATGGTGCTCTGCTGGGATGCCTCAGCCTGGAATTATAGCAGCTGCTGTACAAGTGCAACCAGTATGAACCAGCGGGTGACCGTGCAGCAGTCCCAGCAGCAGTCCCTCGCCTAAAGCGTCATCCAGGTAATCATATCTATTGTCTACGTTCAGAGAACCCTGCGCTTTGCAAAAGTTGCACCTTTTGCGCCGACGCATTTCACGCCGTCCCCTTTGTCGTTGTCACCAGGACAAATAAGGACAGGATGTATTGGAAAGAGGAAAGTCCGTCACGGCTTTGCTATTTGCTTAGATTATCCTTTGTATCCAGCGGTCTTTAGCTCTGTTTGCACAGGGATATAACCTGCCGCCCGTGCAGCGACCCACTTTTTATTGCTAAAAAAAAAAATCAACTAGTGCCGTGGGACGCGGGAGCTCGCTGGCAGGACGCCGCATCCTTTTTAGGCCATAGTGTGCAGCGCTGGAATATTTCCGGTGCTTTGGCAGCGAGACCCAATAGACGCGTTAACCCCCCCCCCCCCCCCCAGGAACTTTCCTGAGCCCTATTCATGTGAGCGGCTCTAACAAAACTAGAAGAGGGCTGTGAAACGGAGTCAATACACGGTTACTGGCTGGAGGCTGACGTGAGGTAGAGAGGCCGACGTAGCAAAGTTGAACATGGCGGAGACAACGTTGTGCAGCCAAGTATCTGTTCTTAGGTCACAACAAAAACCATTGAAAAGTAGTGAAGAAAATGAGATAATTTTATTGTATTTTTTTTTATTTTCGGTAGTAAAAGGACTTGTCCCCACGGCGAGGGTTATTGGTCGGTTTCTCAGACGGTTTGCGGTTTTAGAAACCGTCTGAAAACCGACAAGCAGAACTCCCCCATAGAGGTTAGCACTACAAAAAGTTTGGTAATTGAGTCACTTTTGTGGTACAGATGTTTATCTATATATTTACTTAAGGAAGAAAGTGGCAGTGACAGAAGTTTTCTAGTTGTGTCACTTTTCTGTTACTATATATGTACTAAAATACGTTGTGTAAGTGTGTCACTTTTCTGTTACGCAGATAGATAGATAGATAGATAGTAGATAATGATAGATAGATAGAACGATAGATATGGAAAAGATAGATATATAGATATATAGATAGATAGAATAGATAGATAGATAGATAGATAGAAGATAGATATGAGATAGATAGATAAGGGTAGAATTTGATAATAGATAGATGGATAGAAAAGATAGATAGATTGAGATAGATAGAATAGATAGATAGATAGGGGATAGATATGGGATAGATAGAGGATAGATAGAAAGATATGAGATAGAAAGATAGATAGATAGAAGATAGATAGATAATAGATAGATAGATAGAAGATAATAGATAGGAGATAGATATGATAGATAGATAGATATGAGATAGATAGATAGATAGATAGATAGAAGATATGAGATAGATAATCGGATAGATAGAGATAATAGTAGATATGGGATAGATAGATAGATAGATAGATAGATAAATAGATTGATAGATAGATAGATAGATATGAATAGATATGAGATAGATAGATATGAGATAAATGGGATAGAAGATTAAAGAGAAAAGATAGATAGATAGATAGATAGATAGGGGATAGGTAGATAATAGATAGATAGAGTAGAATTAGATAGATAGATAGATGATAGATGATAGATATGAGATAGAAAAGATAATAGAATAGATAGACATTTGATAGATAGAAGATATGAGATAGATAGATTGATAGATAAGATAGATAAGGATAGATAGATAATAGATATGGATAGATAAAATTGATTTGATATGGGATAGATAGATGGATAGGATAAGATAGATAGAAAGATAGATAGATAGATATGGGGTAAAATAGATAATAGATAGATAGATATGGGATAGATAGATGATATGGGATAATAGATAGATAGATAGATAGATAGATAGATATGGGATAGAAAGATATGAGATAGATAGATAGATAGATAGATAAAATAGGATAGATAGATAGATAGATAGATGATAGATAAGATATGGATAGATAGTAGAGATAGATAGATAGATAGATAGATAGATATGAGATAGATAGAAAAATATATATGAAGATAGATAGATTGAAATGGATAGAAAAGATAGAAATAGATAATAATAGATAGATATGAGATAGATAGATAGATATGAGATCGATAGATTGATGATATTGGATAGATAGATAGTATGGATAATAGATGGGTAGATAGATAGATAGATAGATAGATATGGGATAGATAGATATGGATAGATAGGTAGATATGGGATGGATAGATAGATAGATAGATAGATAGATAGATAGATATTGAAGCTTATCTCTATGTAGTTGCATTACAAATAATAAGTAATGACATAATGATCACTCTTATTCTCTGGACAATGATAAGACGTGTGCATATGTAAGTATCTGTAGCAGAAAACTTATTATATATATATATATATATATATATATATATATATATATATAAAAAAAACTTATGTGTGTGTCTATAGATACAATATGTATATATGTATAATATATATAATATATATATATAAAATGTTTTTGTAATTGCGTCACTTTTCTGTTAGCATAGACAACTGAGACGACTTTATGTACATATATAATTGTGTCAGTTTTCTGCTATACTGATAGATAGATAGATAGATAGATAGATAGATAGATAGATATGAGATAGATAGAAAGATAGATATGGGATAGATAGATAGATAGATAGATAGATAGATAGATAAAAATATGGGGAAAATAGATAGATAGGTATGAGATAGATGATAGATAGATAGATAGATAGATAGATAGATAGATAGAAAGGAAGTAGCTATGGGATAGATAGATAGATAGATAGATAGATAGATAGATAGATAGAAAGATCTCATTACAAATAATAGGTAATGACACAATGATTGCCCTATTGTTCTCTTGTTCTCTGGACAGTGATAGATAAGATTAGGCCTGCCAACATGGCATCGACCTATATATATCTAACTTCCATAGCTATACATATATAGTTGTCTGGGTTCTCTGTTATTAATGTTTATATGCAGACATACATGTGAAGACATATATATTATAGTGAGCTGTGGCACTAGAATAAGTTTTGTAATTGTGTTGCTTTCCCATTACAGACATTTTTATATAGGTGATAAATTGTTTTAGGGTCGTCAGAAGCTGAACTATAAATTGCAGTCTGGGTTGTTTTATTGATATTTTTTTTTGATTGTACATATTGTGTCCCCTCTGAGGTCAGAAAATCACATCTGGGGGGAGGGGGTTATCTGCCAAGTTCATCTTTTTCCCATCTGTATGGTGATAACCTCCAGTTATAAAGTTGTGTGTCATAAACAACAGCAGCATCTATCAACATACAGCAAACAACAAATACTATGGATACGTTCTGTTAATACATGATATTAAATGTAATACAAGACATGATTGCATTTCAGAATACAGGAAGGATACAAAATGTACATAAGCAGAATTTACCACCTCCTAGAAAAGTCACAAGTGAGAAAAAAATATATAAACCTACAAAAGGTGCCTAAATATGCATAATAAATAGTGACAAACATAAGAGCAGCAAATACAATGAATACATTTTCTTAATACAGGCAGTCCCCGGGTTACGAACGGGATCGGGACTGTAGGTTTGTTCTTAAAGGGGTTTTACCACGATGTAATGTAACGTGGGCTCCTCCAAAATGGGTATTTAATCACTTTTCTAAATATATGTGATTACAAAAAGTGAAGCCTGTGAGAGCTACAGCCTTAATCAGATGCCCTTAGTTTCCTGACAGTTTACATTAGACACGACCAGGACACTGACAGGAGCTGATCTGGCTGCGCTTGCCTGTTTGCACTTCTTATCTGATGACAGGAAACATGAATGAGCCTGCAAGGGACTGTGAAGAAAGTGCAGTGTATGTGGCTTTTGACTGTATAGAGAATCCACTGGTTGTAATGTTATTATTTGAGTACACATTGCAGATGCTCCCTTCGTCCTCGCTCTCTGCTCACCCTCTCACCACTGCAGTGTTCATGATTTGTTTATCTTTTCTCCTAAGCCAGATAGGAGGTAAGCAACTCACTTCGTGGCAAAACCCCTTTAAGCTGAATTTGTATGTAAGCCGGAACAGGTGTATTTATTAAATGTAACTCCAACTCAAAAGGTTTAGTTTTGGATAGTGCAGGGAAGGGTTTTTTACATTTGTTATGCTGTCTGTGCCCCTGTTAAGAAGGTTTCACCTCATGTGCTGCTGTGGCACGCTGGAACTTGTCATTCCACAGCTACGATCTGCTGTGGAAATGGAACTACAAGTGCCAGCACGCCCCATAAGCCTCTGTTTGTAACTAGGGGACAGTTGCTATGCTGCCTGTACATGATTGAAAATGTAGTACAAGACATGACTGCAATTCAAAATACAGGAAGGATGACAACACCATGGAAAGGTAGCATCTAGCACCTGCCTATAGCAGTGACAAAGGAGTAAAACTATACAAATTTACATACGCTGCTCAGATCAGCATCATAAATAGTAACATACATAAAACCATAAAAAAGAAATAAAATTAATACATTTTATTAATACATGAATAATATATTATGAGGCATGATTACACTTCAAAGTACAAGACGAATTAGAACCGTACACAAGCAGTATCGACCACCTGCCTAGACTACTAACAAGTGAGAGAAAATATATCAACCTACATCAGGTGCTTAAAGTGGATGTCTCACTGCAGGGATTTCTGCTTTTTATGTTAAAGATATTGTAAAAACAAGTAAATTTAATATATGTCCATAACCAGTGTACTACCTATTCATAGATATCCAATCTTGTATTGTCTGCATCAGCTCCTCAGGTCGCTATAGCTACAGACCTGTTTTATCTCTCCTGATAGGGTGCCAACAAATGGGTTTTGCTATAGCAAAAGCCTGTTCGATCTCTCCTGATAGGGTGCCGCACTGGGGCTATAGCTACAGACCTGTTTGATCTCTCCTGATAGGCTGCCAGCACTGGTTGCTATAGCTGCAGACCTGTTTTTATCTCTCCTGATAAAGGCTTGCCAGCACTGGGTTGCATATAGCTACAAAACCTGTTTCCATCTCTCCTGATAGACAGACACACAGGTCGCTATAGCTACAGACCTGTTCGAAACTCTTTTGATAGGCTTCCAGCACGGTCGCTATAGCTACAGACCTGTTCGATCCTCCTGATAGGCTGCCTGCACTGGTTGCTATAGCTACAGACCTGTTTGATCTCTCCTGATAGCCTGCCAGCACTGGTCGCTATAGCTACAGACCCGTTCAATCTCTCCTGATAGGCTGCCAGCACTGGTCACTATAACTACAGACCTGGCTTCTACTGCAGCCTAGTGGAAGCCACTAAGCACGCCCCTGAATTCAAAGGGAAACGAAGAAAACAGGATGAATCAATATAGTGAGACAACCCCTTTAAATATGCATTATAAATAGTAACATATGTAAATGCACAAAAAGCAACAGATAAAATTCATACATTTGAATAAAAATAGGTTTAGACGACTGCACTTCAAAGACCTGACCTCATCATATGGACCTCGCTCCGGGTGGCAGTCTTACCCGTGCCCCAGCGGCAGCTCCATCCCAGAGTCCGGCTACTCACCTATCCTCGATCCCGATGTCTCTGCATCCCGGCGCATGTGTCCCTGCACCCTAGGGTGCGCGCTTGCTGGCTCTTTTAAATTTAAAGGGCCAACGCACCACTGATTGGTGATCACCGGACGCTGACCCTATTTAACCCTTTCCCTTCCTGCCGTTCCTTGCCGGATCCATAGCGCCTTGTAGCCTAGAGAGAAAGCGTTTCCTTGTGTTCCTATACCGTGTGCCGTACCTATTTGCTTCCCTCCCTTGACCACGAACCTTGGCCGCCTGTCCTGACCTTCCTTCCTGTCCCCGACTATGAGCCAGCCTAGAGATTCTGTACAATGCCTCACCTCGGCCGCCACTGCAGGCAAGTCATAGGGGTAGCGACCTGGGGGTTCACCTGCCACAGCAAGTCCAACCTGCTATGGTGAAAACCAGCGACCCCTTAGACTCCGCTCCCTGGTGCGGCTTACACCATCGCCTGCAGCGCATCCACTACTCCAGCCATTGCAGAACCCACATAGTAGTGATGGAAAGCAGAAGCCACCAAATACTTGCTACCCACAAAAATGCTTGTACCTGAGTGGGGCCCCCCAACCAATGTGCCCCATAGGAGTCAATTCAGCTATGGTTACCCCCATGATGTTAGAGAAATTGTAGGTTTAAGGGGTTTTGCCAAGAAGTGATTTCCTCACCTAACAGGCTGACACTACCCTCTTGAGCCTTGAAAAAAGGGCGTTTTTTGTTTCTGTTTTAAAAAAAACAAGTACCTCCTCTGTGATGTCATCGCTCCACCTCCCATGCACGCTCCTGATATGCAGTCTCTGTAGTTGAGTAAACATTGTTTGGCTAAACCACAGAGGAGAACTGTATTGTGCACAAGCTATACGGGTTCTGTTTTCTCCCTTTTATCTGCTCAGGAGTAAAGATAAGCTGCGAGCAGGCAGCGTTCACTGACTACAGACAGGTGGGGAGGGAGGAGGGCTGAGCAGGGAGCGTCTGCATGTTTACTCAGATAATTACATTACAACCAGCAGATTCTCTATAACAGCAGACACGGGCCTGTGACCCCAGAACAAAGCTATATACACTGTTTTTTCTCCCCGTCCCTTCAAAGCTCATTCCTGTGTCCTGATATCAGAAAAGAAGTGCAAACAACGCAAGCGCGGCCAGGAGCTCACCAGATCAGCTCCTGGTCATAGCTAATGTAAACAGTCAGGAAACTAAGGGCATCTAATTCAGCCTTCAGCTCTCAGAGACTTCACTTTTTTTAATCACATATATTCAGAAAAGTGATTAAATACCCATTCTGGAGGATCCCACGTCAACATTAGATCGTGGTAAAACCCCTTTAAGGCGCTTATTCACATAGACAGCCAGACCGGACTGACTGGGTATCCTTCATGTATTGGGAGCCTCCTGAGTCCTCCATGATAGATGATGTTGGGGAAAGGAAGGATCAGCAATGCTGAATTTCAACATTCGATCCTTATGTTAACAAGAGAGGGAAGCAGCTGCTGGAGATGTTGGGCACAGCCTTAAAGGGGTTTTGCCACAAAATAAAATTGATGTGGGAAGCAAATCAAATAATAAACATTTTCACCCAAATTTCTTTATTATTATGAATTTGTTTCCTTTTTTTTTTTTTAGTCCCCCTTATGATCCATTGTTTACGCTGTCTCCAGGGGATAGCCCAAGGGCCCCCTTTTGGGAAGAAAAAAGGGCCCCCCCCCTTTCCCTCATTTTTCCCCGGTCCCGCCCCCCCGGCCCCAGAAATCACCCCCCCCCTCAAAAGGGGCCCCCCTGGTTTTTTTCCCCCCTTCCTTGCTTTAGTAAATCACACACAAGTGGGATTTTAAAAACCCAAAATCTGCCCTTTCCCACCCCCTTCCCTGTCCCCCTTTTGTAATCACCCCAAACCACTTTCCCCCTGCTGAATTTTTTTTGTTTTTGTTCAACCCCAAACTCCCCTTTTTCATTCTACCCTTTTCCTCTGACCCCTTAGTAATCACACCCCTCCTGCTAAAGGGGAGGGGTTAAAACCCCAGGTGCTTCATTTACCCCCCGCCCCTCGTGCTCCTTATAACACACACACTCACTTGAGCGAGTGCCCAACCCCAGGTGCGGTCTTTTCTACTCCCGTCCTCGTACTCCTTAGTAATCACACAACTCACTGCGAGCGAGTGTTAACCCCGGGTTTGGATTATTCAAACCCCGTCCTCGTACCCCTTAGTAATCCCCACACACTCACTGCTAAAACGAGTTTTTCAACCCCGGGTCCCTTCTTTCCCTACCCCTTTTCCTCTGTACCCCCTTAGTAATCACACACCTCACTGCTGAGCGAGTTTTTTCAACCCCGGGTGCGGGTCATTCTACCCCTCCCGTCCCCCTTGTCCCCCTCCTTGGGGGTTTAAAACCCACACACCCCCCCCACTTTTCCCTAGCGGGGGTGTTAAACCCCAAAGGGTGCTGTCATTCTAATTCCGTCCTCTGAACTCCTTAAATCACACACTCCGGGAAAAACAGTGTTCAACCCAGTGCGTCATTCTCCCTCCTGTCCTTTGTACTCCTTAGTAATCCCCCAACACACTCACTATAAAACAAGTTTTCCCACCCCAGGTGCTGCATTCTACCCCCTTCCTCTTACCCCAAAAAATAGTAAATTTCCCCCACCACATTTAGCCCGAAATCCCCCTCCGGGAGCGGTGTTCAACCCCAGGGCTGTCATTTTTCCCCGCCCCTTGTTACTATTTAGTAATTAGTAAAAAAGTGCTAATAAATAAAAAAAAAAAAACCTAAATCAGGTCTGGGGCATTGAAATGGGAAAAAAAAAAAATCCACGGGGTTTAGTTCCTGCGGATTTAAAATTTGGGGCCCCCGGGTGCTGTGGGGCAAAAACTTGCCCCATGCCCCTACTTTTTAAACTACTCCCCCATTTCTCTACTAAATAGCCCCTTTCTTTGACTAAAAGAGAGGAACGGTCGGGTGTTGTCACCCTTTGCTGGGTCACATGATTGCAATTTAAAAAAAATCACACACGCCCCCTTTGACACACAGAGCTGATGAAACTGGAAAGCAGGAGGTATGGGAAAAAGGAAAACCCTGGCAAAACCCCCTTTTAGGGGCTTTTTCAAAAAGGGGAAATTTTGGGGGCCAAATGAATGTTTTAGGCAAACAAACCATCATCCGGGGGCCCAAATACATTTTTTTTCAAAAAAAAAAAAGGGGCCCGCTGCTGCCCCCATATGCCACCTGCAGGTTCCTTCATCCACTCATAAATAACATCAGGGGGCACAGTGGAGGTTAGAAATAATTATAAGGGGTCATAAATTATTTCAGGGGGCTTAGTCGGGATCATAAATAATTTAAGGGGGCACAGTGGGGGGTCATAAATAATTCAGGGGGCAAAGTGGGAGTCATAAATAATGTCAGAGGGCAGAGTAGGGAGTCATAAATAATTTCAGGGTTCAGAGTAGGGATCATAAATAATTTCAGAGGGCACAGTGGGGAGTCATAAATATTTTCAGGAGGCAGAGTAGGGAGTCAAATAATTTCGTGGGGCACAGTGGGAGTTATAAATAATTTCAGGGGGCACAGTGGGAGTCATAAATAATTTCAAGGGGCACATTGAGGGTCATAAATAATTTCAGGGGGCACAATGAGGTTCAAATAATTTCAGGAGGCGCATTGAGGGTCATAAATAGTTTCAGGGGGCACAGTGGGGAGTCATAAATAATTTCAGAGGGCAGAGAAGGGAATGATAAATAATTTCAGAGGGCTCAGTGGGGAGTCATAAATAATTTCAGGGGTTTCAGTGGGGAGTCAAATAATTTCAGGGGGCACAATGAGGGTCATAAATAATTTCAGGGGCACAATGAGGATCATAAATAATTTCAAGGGGCACAGTGCGGGTCATAAATAATTTCAGGGGCACAATGAGGGTCATAAATAATTTTAGGGAGCAGAGTCAGGGTCATAAATAATTTCAGGGGGCACAGTGGGAGTCATAAATAATTTCGGGGTGCTCAGTAGAGGTCATAAATAATTTTTAGGGGCAGAGTGGGGAGTCATAAGTAATTTCAGGAGGCACAGTGAGGAATAAAATAATTTCAGGGGGCGCAGTGGGGTAATAAATAATGTCAGGGGGCGCAGTGGGGTAATAAATATTTTCAGGGGCAGAGTGGAGAGTCATAAATAATTTCAGGGGGCACAGTGGGGAGTCAAATAATTTCAGGGGGCACAATGAGGGTCAAAAATAATTTAAGGGGACACAATGGGAGTCATAAATAATTTCAGGGGCACAATGAGGATAATAAATAATTTCAAGGGGCACAGTGTGGGTCATAAATATTTTCAGGGGCAGAGTGGAGAGTCATAAATAATTTTTAGGGGCAGAGTGGGGAGTCATAAGTAATTTCAGGGGCACAGTGGGAGTCATAAATAATTTCGGGGTGCTCAGTAGAGGTCATAAATAATTTTAAGGTGCAGAGTGGGGAGTCAAAAGTAATTTCAGGGGGCACAGTGAGGAATAAAATAATTTCAGGGGCACAGTGGGGAGTCAAATAATGTCAGGGGGCACAGTGGGGAGTCAAATAATTTCAGAGGGAACAATGGGGATCATATATAATTCCATTGGGCTTTACGTGGTACAATATAGGAACTGATAATGGGTAGGGGGCCCAGATGCTCTGGCTGTATGCTGCCCTGAAATTACTAATAGCAGTCTTGTTCACAGGAACATCCATTACCAATAGTTACCCTAATTAAAGGGGTTTTGCCATTTTCCAAAATTCTTCCTGAGGCCAGCTTGTAACTCGCTACCAGCCAGCCTCACTGAATGGAGAGATGGCCGTAACTCTCCCTCATTCATGTCAATGGAAGTACTGAATATACCCGAACTCCCATAGAAATGAACGGTGAGAAGAGAACAAGCGCGGCCATCACCCCTTTCTCTGGAGCTGGCTCATAGTAATCAATTGATAAGAGCAGAAAATTTGCCTTGTAAAAGGACCAGTAGTGAGAACACGTGCATGCTCATATGAGTAGATTGTGCATGGCTGTGAGACAAATGGAGGATACCTATGAAAGGGTTTTTACCCCCTTAAAGAAATGTTTTCCATATGGATCCCTTTTAATATTAGCTTCAATTTGAACCTCACTTCAACACAATTGGAGGGTGGGATGCGCGGTTTTTCTTCATTCCATGGGATTGAAATTACACCAAGAGAAATGTCTCGCTAACTCACACTCCCCATTGAATCCACCTCTTGGGTCCACACTATCTGGGGTTCACTAAAAAGTAAGGTGGTGCGCATCGCACACTCCCATGCTTTTTAATCAATTCTGAGAACAGCCCAGCGGTGCTGAGCTGTACTCAGAACTCTCATAGAAATGAATAGAGTGCTATGAATGTGCAGCCACCTCTCCATTGTGTGCAAATATAGATGGGATTGGGGCAGGGGAGTCCCAGTTAGATTAATTGGGAAATTTGGAATGACAGGCCCCCATGCAGGGGGGGGTTTTGCTGGCAGTTCTACCCATTCTAGTCTATGGTAGTACTATTGTAATCCTCTTGGATCCACACTTCTTAAATTTCCTACAATGTAGAGGTGGTTGTGCATGCGCAGCCCTCTCCGTTTTTTAAGACAATCCAAAAACTTCGAGCGGGCTGAGCGTATTCAAACTCTATGAGATGATAAATTGCTAAGCATCCCGGCCACCCCTCCATCATGTGCAAAGTTTAAAGTTGGAGTTGGGAGCTTGGAGTGAGCAGGCCCAAACCCTAAAAGGGGAAGGGAGGTGCGCAGCCTTCTCCCCAATCTATTCTATGGTAGATCAAACATACATCCAAGAGAGTGTGCTCAGCTGAACTCAGCACTCCTATTGTAATCTACCTTTGACCCAAATTTCTTGAACTTCACATAAACGTGGGGTGGTTGCGCTTGCGAGCCCTCCCTTCTTTTAAAGGCCCCCAAAAAACAGCCAAGCGGGGCTGAGCTGTACTCAGAACTCTCATAGAGATGAATAGAGATTGCTAAGCATGCACGGCCACCCCCCCAAACTTTTGGGGTTTTCCTTTTTTAATTAGCTATGGGTCCAGAAGCCTGCACCTTTCGACTTTAGGGCCTTTTCCTATCAATGTACCATAGTTGTCTATGATGGAAATACACCTTTAAAGGGGGTTTTCTCACCCATTGTTCATTCACTTTTAGTCCTGTTTTTTTTGGTTTTTATTTTGAATTCAGGGGCGGTTTTTTGGCTTCCCCTAGGCTCGTAGAACCAGTCTGTAGCTAAAGAACCCTGCTGCAGCCTATCATGAGAGATGCAGGGCTGTAGCTTTAGCAACCACATGGCAGCCTATCAGGGGGATCAAAAAGGTTGTGCACGCGACCATGCTGGCACCATCATGAAATAGAAAAGGGCGTAGCTATAGCAACCAGGCTGGCGCCTTTTTGGGGAAATTTAAAAGGGCTTTGGTTTTGAAACCATGCTGGGACCTTCAGGAGAGTCAAACAGGTCTTGCTTAGCGACCCCCGCTGGCAAAATATCAGGGGAATAAATAGGTCGTAGTATAGCAACCAGTGCTGGCAGCCTTAAAGGGGAAATTGAACAGGCTGAGCTATAGTGACCTGAGGAAAAATGATAGCCCTACAAGAGGGGAATATCTAGGAATAGGTAGGACACTTTAATGGACACAGAGTGCAAAGTGATTGTTTTTTGAAAGATCTTTAAAAAAATTAACAGCGTCCCCTGTATAAAGGACCCCTTTAAGTCTTAAATGCCCTCCTTTAAAGGGAAAAAAGGAGAGCAGCTCCACCCTAAACTGTCCATTGCTATCTCTCTAGTTCTGTATAGGTTCCTCCTATCTTAAATATAGCCGGCGGTGATCTTCACTGTGACAGGTTTCGGGTCCTCCTTTTCAGATTACCCACTAGCAGCATAGAACTAAACGAGCGCACGGATTTCCAGCAGTTACAGGTTGATCCTTTAATAGCTTTCAACTTTGTCACAGATTTGTTGCCATAGTAGGAAACAACAAAATTTGTCTCTATGCAAAGCTTCCAGCGGCCGGTCACATGTGACTAACCAGTGACTACACACAGCACAGACAGTAACAGAGAGAAGAAGCAACGTGTCATAAAACCCAAAACTTGGACTTCAATTGACTTTAGGGGTTTAAAAATGACCGAGGCAAGACTGGCTTATTCCCAAAGCAACCATTTAAGCTCATACAACCAATCAGAGGTCAAGCAACCCAAACAACCTCATAGCAAAACCCAATCAGAGGTCTGCGACCAATCAACCTCATAGCACCAATCAGAGGTCAAAATGACCCAAACAAGCCCATAGCCCCCAATCAAGCTCATAGCGACCAATCGACCTCAAGCGACCAATCAAGCCCATAACACCAATCAACCTCAAAAACCATCAGAGCCCATAGCACCAATCAGACCCCCATAGCCCAATCAACCCATAACGACCCCAATCGAGCCCCAAAACAACCAATCAGAGCTCATAGCGACCATCAACCTCAAACAACCAATCAGAGCCCCAAACGACCAAACAACCTCATAGCGACAATCAAGCCCATAACGCCAAACAGACCTCATAACAAAACCAAACAGAGCCCCTAGGCCCTCAGACCCATAGGCCCCAATCAGAGCCCCTAACGACCAATCAAACCCAAAACAACCAATCGGCTCAAGAGACCCTTTAAGCCCATACGACCAATCAAGCCTAGTAACCCAAACAGGCTCATAGCCCCCCCAATCGAGCATAGCAACCAACGAGCTCAAAAAAACCCAAACGAGCCCATAGCGACCAAGCAGAACCCATAGCAACCAACAAGCCCAAAACTGCCAATCAACTATAGTGCCAATCAGAGCCCCTGCGACCAACAGAAACCCTACGACCAAACAAACCATCAACCAAACGGCCCATGCTGCCCAAACAACCTAGCAACCAACCAAAAGGCCCTAAAACCCCTCAGAGCCATAGAACCAAACAAACCCCTACGACCAAAACAAGCTCATAGCAAACCAAACAGAGCCAAGCGACCAACAGAGCTCATAGCAACCAACAGAGCCCATAGCGACCAAACAGACCCCCTAGCAACCTAAAGCCCGCAAACCCAAACAAGCTCAAAGCGACCAAACAGCTCATCTGACAATCAAGGGCCCTAGCGACCAAAAGAGGGTCTACTGACCAATCAGAGCTCATAGCGACCAATCTAGCTATACTGACCAATCAAGCTCATGCGACCAATCACA
>JAODAL010055878.1:0-23653 GCA_025379985.1 Phyllomedusa bahiana
CCTCCCCCCTTCCTCTTACGATCCTTCTAAATAGACTGAACCCCCTGCAAGTTAACTCCCCACCCGTAGCTCTCGCCACCATGTCTCAGTTATCCCCACATGTCATTTTTTTTCTTCAGCTATTTCTTCAGCTATTAAACAGCTGTTAAACAGGATATGACAAGATCCCTATTCTATAGCATCCTGCTGCAATGGACTTGCATTGTTCAAAAAAACTGGTTCAATGGCCGACAGCTGAGGACCCCTGAGGAAGAACAGCACAGTGGTCTCTCAACGAACAATATTCACGGACAACCATTGTAAAGAGCAATACAGGAGATTAGTACCCCCACTGACTGTAGAAAGGCCTACAATTCCCAAAACACTGCATCACCTCCTAAACATGTAAGAGCATACAGACATTAATACCGCACAGTAGTAAGGGGGGCTACAAAAACCGCCAAACACATCACCTCACTAATCATTAAACATACGGGACATGTAGTACCACACTGTACTGTACTGTAGAGATGCGCTACTAAACCAGCCACTGCATGTACCTCACTAATACAGGGGTTTTAGAGTAAACTGTTCATAAAGTTGTGGCAGTGTAAGGCATTGTATCTTAACCCCAAAACACCCCCACTTTTGTCTTATAAGTACTGCGGGTTTGCTGCCCTTACAGCTGCCTATGTCACTGACAGATTGAAATGTATTAGTAAATATGAATATGCTAATGCCGTACTAAGTGTAAAAAAAAAATTATACAATAGTTATCCCTTAATGGGATTAAAAAAAGTAAAGAATATAAAAACCAAGGATGCAAAAACTACAACAGTTAGTACATTAAGTATTTTTCAGGCGTTCAGCTTAAGGGGTTAAAACAACATTCAACCTACAATGTCCCATACATACAACAGACAAAGACCATTGTATGGTAAAAATATTGTATCCCAATACAACTGTAACTTGATGGACCATTTCGAATGGGCTTCTTGTTGTCCAATATCTCAATATGTAGCACCTCCTCATGTCATCAAAAAAAACCATTAGTTTTTGTTACTAGAAAAGTATTAGCGAAGTAATTTTTCCCGCGTCCAATAAACAATAGAGGGCTACTTTTCCGGAGACAGGGTCTCCTTACTAAGAGGGCCCCTGTGCAGCTGCACAGTTTGCACCAATGGAATGTCCACCCCTGGACAGGTTCCTGCTTTTAACTGGACAGAAAAGTTAGACATCTCTGTTTGTCTGTCCTATTGAAAAAACGGATCCAAACAGAAACTAGTCAAATAGAGATGAACTGACACTTTTAACTATAAAGTAAGTCCTATTGGAAACCTATGGATCTGTTAATGGATTTATTTAAAAAAATAAATACCCTAAATGGACAACTGAAAAGGACAACAAAAGTAGTAAACAGGGCCCCAAGCCAAATACTTTATAGTGCTCAAATTTTAGTTTTCTGATACAGAGCCCCAAAACCCTTTATAAGATATAAATTTTAAAGGGGTTGTCTCACAAAAAGTTCACTTACCTCAGCCTATTTTCTTGGTTTCACTTTAAATTTCAGGGGCGTTTTCCTGGCTTCCACTAGCTCAGTAGAAGCCAGGTCTGTACTATGCACCAGCACTGGCACCTACAGGAGAACTCAAACAGGTTTAGCTATAGCAACCTGAGGAGCTGAGCAGCCCATACAAGAGGGATTCTAGAAGAAGCGGGACACGTTAAGGACACATATTGCAAAGCGCTTGTTTTTGCAAGATTTTTAAACATTAAAAGCAATCCTTGTGAAGACCCCCCAAAAAGCTAGAAATCCGACATCTCCTAAAAAGGGATAGGACAACTGCAAACTGTTCACACATTGAACTGAAGACTGAAAATATAAAGTACAGTATATTAATCAAAACAAGGCGGCATGTCTATCTAGCTTGTGTACAGTACTGGCCTCTTTTTAATCTCACATTGCATCCTCTGTCTTCTCTGTTCAAACTTTTCTTTATCCAAGATAATAAGAAAGTCCCTAACTCCCCGCACAGCATTGCCTGGTATTAAAATATTCCAAATCCCATCTCACATTCCGACCTCCACGAGATATGACACATGGTTTTCTTTTTATCCCATTTTATCTCTATTTTGGTTTGCCTGACTATGAAAATAGTACACCACCGCCACTTTTTAGGTACCCCATGCAGTAAGGGGTTGGACCCCCTTTTTTTCCTTCAAATTTGCCTAAATTCTTCAAGGCATAATTCCAAAAGGGTTTTTGCAACATCCAAATTGGACCAAGGGCCCAAGAGTGCCAAAAAATATTCCCCACCAGACACCACCACCCCCACCTAACCATTGTACAAGCGGGATGGATCCTCTTTCATTTGTTGACGCCAAATTCTGACCCAAACCAAACCGAATGTCCAGCAGAAATCGAGACCTCAGCCCAGGCAACGTTTTTCCAATCTTCTACTGTCCAAATTTCGATGACTTGGGGGAAATTGGAGCCTCATTTCCTGTTCTTAGCTGAAAGGGGTGGGGACCCGGGTTGTCTTCTCTGCTGTAGCCCATCTGCCTCAAAATTCGCCTACTGGCGTTCAGAACTCTTCTGCCCCCCTTGTTGTAAGGGTGGCTATTTTAGTCACTTTTTCCTTTTTTACACTCGAACCATCTGCCCCCCTTCTCTTTTGACCTCTGGGTCAACAAGGCATTTCCCCCCCACAGGACTCCGCTCACTGATGTTTTTTTTTTTCACCATTCTCTGTAAAACCCCAAGAGGGTTGTGCGTGAAAATCCAGAATCAGCAGTTTCTGAAAACTCAGACCCCCCTTCTGGGACCAACAACCAGCCACGTTCAAAGGCACTCAAATCACCTTTCTTCTCCATACTGATGCTCGGTTGAACTGCAGGAATTGTCTTTACCATTCTACAGCCAAAGCACTGATTGCCGCCAGTGAAATTTGGCTGATTAGAAATTAATGTTAACGACAGTTGGGCAGGGGGACCAAAAAAATGGCCGGTGAGTGTATGTATCTACTTCATATCTATTCTATCATCTATCTATTCTATCTATTTATCCAGCTGTTTCATGTCTATCTATCTAATCTATCACTACATTTATCCAAAAAACATTTATAGGGAAACATGTAAAAAAACAGGGGTAAACCACCCAAACAGCTTTTTGCTCCTGTTACACGTTGCCCCCTATTATTCAGAACTTTAAGGTCTATGGGACTGTAACCAACGCTCCTGGAAGTGGCATGTTTGCCTGTCTATTTGTATCTATCTAAATCATTTCTATTTTTTCTCTATCCCTATCTGTTGTCTTTTTTTCTCCCCTTATGCATCTATCTATATCACATCTATATCTAATCTACATCTATCTATCTATCTATCTATCTATCTATCTATAATAATAATAATAATAATAATAATCTTTATATAGCGCCAACATATTTTCCCACACTTTACAATTTAGAGGTAACCACAGGGCATGTCAAAAGTCTCAAAAATAAGGGGAACTACAAAAACAAAGATCTTTTAAAAACAATTTTTTACATTTTTCCATAGCAAACTAAACTCATCAGTTCTCAATCTAAAACACCCAAAACTTTAAATTTTTATTACAAAAAACTTAACCTCTATAACACTTTTTAAAAAAATGATTTCTAACCTCTCAAAATTTTTCTCATTTCTTTATCCCTTTCTAATTCTGAAGGAATAACTCCTTTTCTATTTTTTTTTTATTCTACAGCCCACCCTACATCTTATAATCTGCCTCTTGTTTTTTGCCTCTTTCTCTCTACCTTTCTGCCTTTCCCACGGATGTATATGCAGTTTAGAAAAACTCCAGACCTACCATGCTCTGGGGCCTATTGAGGGTTACCTCTTTTACCTTGTGGGTCAGCCCAAGCCTGCTCATACTTGCCAAGTTTTAAAGATTGTCTTCAGGGAGATTCATGCACCGTATGATTATTTTAGAAGTCACACCGTTTTACAGACCACTCCTCTCTTTACAGACCACACCCCTATGTAGATCCAACCATACCTGCCACTTAAAAACATTTTGAATAATCATATTTTTATGATAAGACTTTCTATCATCCATATCCTCCTTCTTCTCCTTCCGCCTCCTTAAACTAAATATGAAGGAAACTGAATTAGTTATCTTTCCACCATCTCACTCTATCCCCCCACCTGATATATCTATCATTGTCAATGGCTCTACACTCTCACCAGTCTTTCAAGTCCACTGTCTTGGGATAACCCTTGACTCCTCCCTACTCTTCAAACCACACATCCAAACCCTCACCTCTACTTGCTGCCTCCACCTGAAAAATATTTCAAGTATCCATTAATTCCTTAACTTCGATACTACAAAATTATTAGTCCATGCACTTATCTTCTCCTGACTAGACTACTGTGACATACTTCTCTGCAGCCTACCATCTAGCACTCTTGCTCCCCTTCAATCCATCCTCAACTCTGCTGCCCGTCTTAGCCACCTCTCACCTCCTATTGCCCAGTGAATTCAGTTCAAATTACTAACCATGACCTACAAGGCTCTCCATAACCTCTCCTCCCATACATCTGCCTAAGTCTCCAGCAGTGTCGGATTGAGGTGCCCAGGGCCAACAGGGGGAGTTGATTCTAGGGGCCCACCAGTTGAGCTGTTTCAGGGCCCACTGGTGGAGTTTATTTTAGGGGCCCACCCTACAGCTACTGTAAATGACTGTACATGCCTCCAATGCTCTTCCTCTAGTTTTTTGCCTCTTTCTCTGCTTTCTTGCCTCTTCTGAGGAAGTATATGCAATTAAAAGACAACTCCAGGTCTGCCATGTTCAGGGGCCCACCCGGAGTTTCCCCTATTCCCCTTTGGGCCAATCCAAGCCTGATCTCCAGATTATGCAAAACAGGTTAGTGTCCAGCAAACATCCGGAGTACGAGATTAAAGGATAATCCAACTTTATTTCCAATATGTATAGACAATGAAGATTCTCACATGGTGAACACACCAAGAAAGACACTAACCAAGATATTTGCTGGACTCACTCACCTGTTTTGCATGGATTGTCATTAGAGGTTGGCTCCCGCCTCTCCGTGCACTCTGGAGATATGTTCCACTATCCAAGAGGTGAGCTGACCAAACTTTTTTTTTGCTACTATGATCTCCAGATTACTTCCCTCACACAATCTCCACACAGAACCTTTTTCTCTGCTCTCCTCGTCAGCTCCTCCTCACACAACCATCTCCAAAGCTTCTCTCGTGCTTCCCCCATTCTCTAGAACTCAGTGCCCCAGCACATCAGTCTCTCCTCTGCTTTCACTAGCCTCAAAAGCAACCCGAAAACCCATCTCCAGGAAAGCCTATAACCTACAATAACCTCACCACAAGTACACCACCCCACAAGCATGTCTGCCCCTCACCTTCTGTCTCTTTCCCCCTTCCTTGTAGATTGTAAGCCCCCCGCCGCCAGAGTCCTCTCTCCCTCTGTGCCAGCTGTTAGTCATTTATTGTAACCATTGTATTTGTTTGACTTATGTTATGTATGTAACCCCCCTCGAATGTACAGCGCTCTGGGATTAATAGGGCTTTAAAATAAATAATAATACTGGTAATTATTTATTGGAATATGGTTAGAATTCTGGGACAATGTTTCTGCATTCATCCATCATTCATGATTTGTGTGAGTTTATTATTTCTAATCTAATAAATAAAACTCTTTTTGTTGTTTCTCAATAACTGTATATTTGCTGCTCATGAAAGTGGGTGACAACCAATCTCGCTTCCATTACCGTTGCCTTAATCAAGATAGGCAAATCTGCCTACCAAAGCAGTAACACATCCCCTCAGCCTAAGTAGACTAAAATATATATATCTGAGGTCAAATATTTTGCTGATTGCATAAGCCTATATGATCAGAAGAGCAGAAAACGTGACTGCTATTTATGTTCCAGTATTCACTCTAAATCCTGCTTCAAAAATAGATGAACTTGATGTCATAGAAAAATACACAAGCAACTCTGGATCTGTCGGATGATGCAAAAATGAAGGTTTTCTGTTTTCCTCTTGCAATTTTCCCTTTCCATTAGCATTTCCTGCCAAGAGACACACATAACTCTGGCTTTTGGTAATATGACTTAATTGTCGCTGACCCTTCGAATGGAAAATCTGAGTCTATAGCAACTGAGAGCTGTCTCTCTCCTGAATCCAGCTTGGCTCATTGATTGCAGAAAATGCTCCGAACAACAATTCAGCCCTGGAAAATACAGCAGAAAGATTAGCATCAGCTTCATGGAGAGGAGCGCTGTGCATTGGGGACTGCTATAAACTTTGCATGAGCTGCCGTCACATTTTCCACCGCGTGCTTGTGCGCTTTTTTTATGTGTTACTAGCGAACCCATGGCTTGACCTCAAAGTCACAGTGACATTTCCCATTTATTCTGTGGGGACATGTAACCATTGTCATGAGGCACAATGTTCCTGTTATTAATACACATGTATTTTCCAATTTGACGTAGTCGTCATATGAAAGCAAATGTAGTTTTCTCTTCGACTTGGCCATTGCTGTCGGGTAGACATAGAAAGTAGAAGACCCTAAGGAGATAAGAAGCTGATGGTTGCTCTTAAGGTGGCAATGATCCATGTCACCTAATGGCCTCTGCTGGGCAGGATCCACATATAATAGTCTTGTCTGACATTGCTGTCTGAGTAAATGCTTAACAGGTCAAGACAATATTACTGCTGCTGTTTCAGAGTCTGCACAATTTTCACTATTGCCCATTACAAGATAGGACTGGCCCACGAGAGTCCCAGAGGATTCTCAGGTGAGGTCAAGCTCCAACACAATAGCAGGCCCTTTAAAGGGGTTTTCTCACTACAATTATTAGCTTTCAACATGTAGGGAAGGTAAATGAAGACTTTTACTAAATACATTGCTTTTTTATATTGTCTTGGTCTGTAGAGAGATTTTATCTGCTCTGAGTGCACACAAGTGTCTCTAGGTTAGCATCCATCTCTCCATGGTCGGTGCAGTAGAGTCTTTATCTCTAACAAGATTCGATTGTTCGATTAGCACTTGTTTTCAATCATTGGAGCTCTGTAGCTTTTTAACTGCAAATTAAATCTCTTTCACTTATGTCACTATAATGCTCAGCTTGTTATAGAGGATCTAAATATGTTAAGCATGGCTAAAGAATCACCCACAGCCTGATCAGTGAGGCTGAAGCTGCCTGTGACTCTGTGAAACAGCATGGTGAGAAAACCCCTGTAATACAACAGGGGCTATTAAAAATGCAACAACCCCAGATTGTCATTCTGAATGCAGCTATGGATAAGAATGGGCAATAACAAAGCCTGGAACTCAAGATCAGGGCAAAATGAGTATTTGAAAGTATGTTCAGCTATGTAGATTACATCTGTATGTAAACTATAAAATAGTAAACCACTTAAAGGTGCATAATGCCAAATGACCTTACAACAACAAAGAAAAAAAACTTTATATTTTGTCTAGCAGATAGGCTAGACTTAATTGCCAATGGCCAGGCAACATTTAATTGCATTTAGGACTCCATATTTGAACTTGGCTTCAAGATCTCAAATAATCTGGAGCTAAGGAGCTAAATTACCCTCTAAACCAAATACTATTGTGTAAAATGTTATACTGTGTAAAATTTGTACTTGTAATGTCCATGTTTAAGGTTTAGTAACGTTTTTTGTTTCATTATGGGTCTGTCACAATTGAACTATACTTCTGAACCACTGTGGATAAGTTTTTGTATTGCTGTCTTCTGATTGCTATGTAGGAATGCTTTTTCACCATTAACCATTTAGTTTACAGTACCTTCTCATCGTTCGAATTGAAAAAAATGTTTTGGCTGTGTAGTGAGATGTGACCACTCGTCCGAGGCTATGGAATAATGTTTGAATATTTTGCACATCAAATTGGTATATGTAGAGTTGTAGCTAGATAGTCAAAGTGCATGAAGTTATCTACAGCAAGATAGGATCATCTCATCACCACCAGCGGTGGAGCAGAGACAGCAAGCCAATCACTGGGACCTATGTAAAAGAGAGAATTACTCACAGAGAGAAATAGAGTAACAAAGAGAAAACAAAGAAACGAGAGCAATTGAGAAGCATAAAGAATAGAACAGGGTGTCAAACTCGGGCCCTCCAATGTTTGCAACTCAAATCCCACCATGAAATTGGTAATCTATAACAGTTGGCATGATGGATTGAGTTTCCCAACAGATGGAGGGCTGCATTGAACCTCCTGAATTAGGAATGTGACGGAATCATACGGATGGTAGGTGTCAGAAATTTGGCGATAAAACCATGAAAGCATGGATCCATCCTGCCTTTAAACAAGGTTGATCAGGCTGGTGGTGGTGGTGGCAATGGTGTGAGGAATATTTTCTTGGCACTCTTTGGGCCCCTTGGTACCAATTGAGCATCGTTGCAACACCTTGTGGAATCTATGCCACGAAGAATTGAGGCAGTTCTGAAGGCAAAAGGGGGTCCAACCTGATACTAGCATGGTGTACCTAATAAAGTGGCCGGTGAGTGTATGTTCAGCTATGTAGATTACATCTGTATGTAAACTATAAAATAGTAAACCTACTGTAAAGGTGCATATATGCCTAAAATGGACCTACCAACAACAAAGAAAAAAATACTTTTATTTGTTGTCTAGCAGGGATAAGGCTATGACTTTAGTTGCCCAATCCTGGCCAGAGGCACAATTTTAATTGCATGTTAGGACTCCATATTTGAACTGTGCTTCAAGATCTCATAATAATCATGGAGCTGTAAGGAGGCATAAATTACCCTCTAACCCAAAAACTATTGTGTAAAATGTTATACTGTGTAAAATGTTGTACTGTGTTAATTTCCATGTTTAAGGTTTAATAAAACGTTTTATTTGTTTCATTATGGGTCCTATTCACAATTGAAACCTATACCCCTCTGACCACTGATGGATAAGTTTTGTGGTATTGCTGTCTTCTGATTTGCATTAGTGGTAGGAATGCTTTTTCATTAACCATTTTACTTTAAGTACCTTCTTCATCTTCTGATATTGAAAATGTTTTGGCTGTGTAGTGAGATGTGACCACTCTACCAGTGGCCTTATGTGAATAATGTTTGAATATTTTTGCACTATAGAATTGTATATTGTATAGTAGTTAGTAGTGCCTAGAGAGTTCAAGTTGCCAGTGGAAGTTATTACAGCAAGAAGGATCATCTCATCACCAGCCAGCGGTGGAGCAGAGACAGGCAAGGCCAAGACATTGGGCCTATTAAAAGAGAGAATTACTCACAGAGAAGAAATAGAGTTAGACAAAGAGAAACAAAGAAACTGAGAAGCAATTGAGAAGCATAAAAGAATAGAACAGGGGTGTCAAACTTCGGCCCTCCAGCTGTTTGGAAACTACAAATCCCACCATGAATTTGTATAATCTATAACAGTGGGCATGATGGGAGTTGTAGTTTCCCAACAGATGGAGGGCTGCAATTTGACACCCCTGGAATAGAGAATGGAGAGAGGAAATCATCAGTAAGGAGGGAAGGAATAGTAGACAATACCAGCCAGAATAGTAGACTCCAGGTTGTCTACTGGAGTTGGTAGACCTTCTGCTTTAATTTTGTTGGGCCTGGAAGATCACCTGTGAAGTGCAGGCGGGGCAAGTAGAAACTACTCCTGCCTGGCTGAGAGGTGGTTGCTGCAGACAGGACAAATATATGAAATAATCAGAGCAAGTACCCTCCACACAAAGTAATGTCAATCGTGATTTGTAAAAACTTTAAACTGAATGTCCTAGGCTTGAGTCATGAGTAAAGTCTGTCAAGACTCAAAACCTACTGGTTTCTTTGTGGTCCTTGTTCACTTGTCGCACTACAATTCCCAGCACATCACCACCATTAGGTCTACTACACCATCACTCCGCACACCTGCATCCTTAATGCCCCTGTCACCAACACTTTATATCTAGTATATTTATCCAATCATGGTTAGCATTGCAATGTAGTAGTCCTGCAGAGTAAAGGCCACTAGAGGTAGCAGAGACCTATAAAAGCCTCATTGTGTCACCAGTAGGAGAGCGTGAGCAGTAGTGTGACAGTGCAGAAGTAGCAGAGCAGTGATGTTCACCAAGCTGCAGCGCCATAGCAGTGTCAGCTACAGGGGGAGAACTAGTCAGGACAACTGAGAATAGGACTGTGCTGAGGAAGATCGTTGGTCACTAAGGGTGGTCAATGAAGACTGGGCACCAGGTAAGCACATGTCCTTAACACCTCTATGCCACATTGGTCTAGAACCATCCAGGGTCTGTAATCTTAGCACTTGGTGAAATAGATATTTATGTATTGAGACTGCTGTGTGGTGTATTCCAGATGTTAGTTCTTGATCATGGTAATGACTATGAACTGTTCACCATGGCATATCCCCGACCCTGCAATGCCTGAATCTTCAGTCCTAGAGTTAGACAGTACTGAAGGGGAATAGGTGGCAGAAACTACAATTCCATCTCCTAATTCTGATGAAACTAAAAGGAAGGCTCTATATTTATATCATGTTTAATGTGTTTACTCTCTGACCGTCAAGAAAACCACAAGTTCCTGTTTGTGAATGACAGTCAGGTTCACAGCAAGTAACTAAAGGGGAAAATTTAGCTACAGTCAGAGCTGGAATAGCAAAGAGCCAGGAGCTGGATGACTACCCAGTCACTACAACCATTACACAGCTGCTTTCATGAACTGTTCCTATCAACTTCTGTCAGGGTACGTTCCCACGGCAAAGACCAAATACCGATTGGATTGTCCAACCAATATTTGGTCTTTTTTTGGCCTGCAGGGGGACAGCTTTTGTCTACGGATTGAAGCCCTCCCCCTTCACACCCATATGTTCATGTTCTGCCCAAAAACCGTGAGGAAGACTGAACATGTTCTAAGTTTTTCGTTACGTTGGCGGTGGGAAAAACCGTCCAGTAGAAAATCCGTGTAGTGGGGACTAGTGAATGGATTTTCTATTAAAGTCTATGCTTGTCGGTTTTCAGACGGTTTCTAAAACCACAAAACGTCTGAAAAAACGAAAAATAACCATTGCCCTGGGGGCAAGCCCTTAAAATGCAACTATTGCATGACTATTGGAAGCAAAAGCTGAAAACATAGAAATTTACTACACATACAGAGCCTCATTTATCAAAACTGAAAGCCGAGCTCTGATTAGTTGCAATGGGCAACAAAGACAGTCTTTCTATTAGACAGTTTTGATAAATGTGGTCCACAGTGTTTTAAAAGCTTTCCTCTTAATGCTGCTTTCTTTTTTTAACTTCACAACGGTGATTGGTCCCGTGGGACTTATCAGTGTTCTATTTTTGGTAATTGTATTTGGTAATTTGGGCAAAAAAATCATGAGACACCAACAATGACAGTAAATAAACACCCAAAATTAGAAAATAAGGGGGCTTCCCTAATCCATTAAGGATTTGGGTTTTGACTGCAAAATAAGGCTGGGAAAGACATGGGGGGCCCGTTTTTCTGCTGAGAGTTTTAAAACAAAAAAATCCCCAATGGATTACATAAGCCCATGTGGATGGCAATTTTTCAAAAATTCCCCAAACCCGGTGGGGAAATTTTCCAAAGCGAAAAGGTAGAACTGCACTTAGAATTTTTTTAAATTTTTAGCGCCTTTTAATTTTTCTATTTTGGATTTTGGCCCCCTTGAATTGGAAAAGGGGGAAAATTTTTTCATTAAAAATTTTGAAAAACCCAAAAAATTATATATCGTTTTCAGATTTTTTACAAAGCAATTTTTTCTACTGGGTTTTTTTTTCGAAAGATTTTCCCCAATTTATTTAGTCCGTCCCCCCTGCATTCACCCTTTAAAGGGAAAAAATGGAAAGGGTACTTCTTTAAAATATTACGACAACCTAATAACTTGTCTCCAAACTAATGGAATTTAAAATTTTAATAATCCTTTCCTGAGGAGGCCAAAAAAATCTAATGGAAAAGAAAACACAGCAAAAATAACATTTTATGAAAACAAAATAGTAGATTACATTATCTGTCTGGAGGCAATGCTTCCATTAAATAAAAAGATTAAAGACTTTTTAATTTGTTACAGTAAAGTTAGGCAGAAATTGGGGGGGGAAAGTTAAGGGCAGTTTAAAATTTAAATTTAAAAAAATGAAAACTAATAATACTTTGAAACACCCTGTAATCATTTCCGTTTCAAAAAACTGCCCAAAAACAATCAGTAAGTGCAAATTTATGGGGAAAAATAACGCAAAACCAGAAAGGCAATTAAAAGAAAAAAACAGCAAAAGCACTGCCCCAAGAATCACTGAAATATATTACTTATCTGCAGGGAAAGGGTTTTTGAAAGGGGGGCAAACTGGGGCAAAAATGCCCCGGGCCTTCTTTTCTAGGGGCCCCCCAAGGCTTTGAAACCCAGGAGTAAAAATAAGGTTTTCCATTAAAATATTAGATCAATGTTGGCTGAAACTGGCTTTGCAGGACAGACCTTTTTTGGCCCAAGGGGGGTCAGATTCGAATGCCGGGAAAAGTTTTCAAACACTTTTTGTGGCCCTTTATCGCTTTAAACCCAGCAAGAAGGATTTGGGAAAAGACCGATCTCTAACTTTGCTCGGGTTTACAACTCGGTTTGGGAAAAAACCCCTAAGGCTTTTGTTTCACCACGGCTTTATTTCGGGGGGAAATTTTTGGGCGTTTTTTCCCCCGCAAATACTTTCCCGAAATCGTTTCAAATACGTGTCACAAAGGGGTGGGCGCATTAAATTTTGGGGCCGTAAATACAATCCCCCCTTTTTTTTTCATTTGGGGGTTTACATTTTTGAAAAAAAACGCCTCAATAAGTTGGGAAAAGGGGAATTAATTTTTAAATCGTATTTTAGGGGGTATTTTCGCCCGCAAATACGGCGCGAAAATACGCCTCGTTTGGGGGAACGACCCGGGGGGTAATTTTAAAATTGGAATCAATGTAATCTAAGTGTTCAAATTTTTTTTAAAAGGGTTTGGGAACCCTTTTTTCGGACGTAATTACGTAAACCCTTTAAAAACGCCCCGAATAAGCCAGTTGAACATTTGCCTGAACGTTCTAACCCCAAACCAAAACATAGCCACCCTCCAAAATAAGAAAACTAAAAGGGGAAAGGGGCTAAATCTTATTCAACCTTTTAGAACCTTAAAGGACCTTTTACTGACCCACCCCCACATTTCTAGTGGAACAATCTAAATGTCTATATCAGCAACCCTGAAAAAGCTACATTCACCATAGAAAGCTTGTGGGGATACTTCGATTTGGTGCAAAATGTGCTTTAGGTTATTTAATAGTGTATTAAATGAGTTTTCTCACTACAAAAGATTAACTTTCAAAAATTTAGGGTAAGGTTAAAATTTAAAAATTTTCTAAATACAAATTTCTTTTTTTGATTTTACCTTTTTCAGGAGATAAAAATTTTTTTTATTATTATAACCCTTTTTCTTTTGTTTCATAAGGTTTTTTTTCAGGTTACAAAAAAATATTGTTCCCCCAATTTGCAGGCAGGGGTGAAGTCACCATAAACAAAGCTCATTAGGGGAAGACTAATTTTTATGAAATTTTTGGGGCCCAGACGGGAAATTTTTTTTGCCCATAAAAAGTAGTTAGAAAGCGCCCTTTAAACTAAAAACCCGGGCTACCCCGCGGATCATAAATCAGCCATATTGGGACCAAAAGCGACAATTCAGGTCAATTTTAACCACTTTTAAAGTGGTTAAACCCGTTCCAGCAGTAATCACCCCGGGTTTCCACCTTTTTCCCCATTTCAGGGAGGAAATTCCCCCGCTATAACCTGATTTTGATTTAAAAAAACTTGTGCAGATTTTGGGTGGAGGGGGCCCAAAAAAAAAAAAAAGAAGGGGGCCCGCTACTTCCCCTGCAAAAAAGTTTCAAAATCAAAATATGGTCAACAAGAAAGGAAAAAAACGTGGGTATGGAAAGTATTCCCTAATAAATTTGCCCAAAAATATTTTTAATTTTGTTTTTTTTTTTCAAGATGGGGGGGGGGGACAAAAAAGAGTACATTTAAAGACAAAAAAAAAAAAACTTTTTGGATCTTACCAAATGGCGCACTGGGAAAAAAAGCGTGGGAAAAAAGTAAAAGGGGGCTGAATACTTTTTTCCCTATCAACTGTTTAGGGTTAAGTTCCCCACCTGGAATTTAGGGTCACCTTGCCTTGGTATGGGGGGGCATTTACAGTTTTGATTAAAATGTTTCAATAGGGAACCCCAAAAATTTTTATATATTCCATATTTTTCATATATAAGTTTGCAGAAATGATTTTCCAAAAAAAATTAAATATGTCCTCCCTTTTAATGTCCTTTTTGTCTTATAGAGTGCAAAACCCGAAATTGTGTTTTTTGAATTTTTTTATTTATCCCAGCTGCTATGACCCCCACTCCGAAGACCTCATATATAGGACTCTATATAGCAATCTACGTTCTAAACACCATTTTCATCTCATTCTCTGTACTGTACAGACTGCTCTCTGTACTGTACAGACTGCTCTCTGTCTGCTTGCTTTTCATGCAGGCCAAGATTTTTTTTATTAGCAAAAGGAAAAAAGCTGCTATTTAGTTAATTGGTATTTAGAAAAGGGGGGGTGCCCGGCCCAAACTTAGGGGAAACCCTAGTTAGGGAAATTTGGTTTGCTTTGCACTTTCCCAAAACAAAAAGCTTTTTTATTTTGGGGAACAAATTTTTGGTTGGTTGGTTTGGGGGAAAAATTTTTTGAGTGGAGAAAAATTTTTTTTTTGCAGGGTTTTGGGGGGGTTTAGTAATTATATAGCACACCGTTTTCCAAATTTCCTAACCCGGCATCCCCAAAACTGCAGCCCCCCCCCCGTTGGGAAATACAACTCCCATCATTTAAAATTTTTTATAAATTTTATAACGGGGAATGATGGGGGGTTGAGAAATTTTCCCAACAGCTGGAGGGCCCGGGATTTTTAAAGGGTGCCTGTCCTTTTACAAAGAAATTTTATTTGAAAAAGTGGTTTTGGGTTTGGGGAAAAATTATTTTAAGAGGAGAAAAAATTCATTTTTTTCTGTTTTTTGGGGGGGGTTTGTAATTAATTAATTTTCCCCCCGTTTCCCAAACTCCCTTTACAAAGGAAAAAAATTTTTAAATAGTGGTTGGTTGGGGAAAAAATTAATTTTGAATGGAAAAAAAGTAAATTTTTGCAGTTTTGGGGGTTCAGTTAAATTTTATAACACAACCCTTATACCATTGAACAAAGGTAGAACCCAATGGTGGTCGGGATTCAAGGAGGGGGGGAGGGAAATGGAATTGGGTATGAGAAAACCCGGGACTCCTTCCCGTGCTTCGGAAAACAACCAAGCGAGGGACAAGTCAGTCGTTGGACCCTAGGCCCCCGTCATCGCTTGCTCAGGGCCCGGGGGGGCTCATTAAATGAAAAATCAAACAACCCAAACTTTTTTCTTCAATGGTTATTTAGAGCCGCATTTAAACGGTTTTTTTCCTTCTTCCCTCTAAATAACGGCCCCAAATGTCATTTATTATCATCAGTCCAACCTGGAAAAAAAAAAAAAAACATGGGCCAATGTCAACAACCCATTTTACAGACCACTCCAAAATAATCCCCCTTTTTTAAGATTTTGTTTGATGGGGCACAATGCGGTTGGGGTCAGAAGGCATTTCAAAAGATCAAGGCCGAAGGGGATGATTTTGTCTGCTCTGATGCACAATCACTGATGCCCCCAGAAGGAAACTGGTCCATCGGCAGAAATATCGAGCGGTCAACAATGCCTCGCAGTGCCTGTGACTAGTGTTGATCGAACCGTTCTAGAAAACTTAAATTCTAGTAGAACTTCTCGAATTTTTAGAACCCGAACCGAACATTTTACTGTTCGTTCAAGTAAAGTTCTAGTTCGACACACCATTTTCAGTTTAGTTTTCAGCGGCTTTCTGCACTTTTGGCGGCCATCCAATCACCTTTCTGCATTCATTTTTGGCAGCCTTCCAATCAGTGCAGAGCACAGAGAAGTGTCAAAAGCTTCATCGCTGAGGTGTAGGGTTCTCATTGGCTGCTAAAATCACATGACCATGTTATTTATATTTCACTGTATTGCCTTGTGAACGGCATTTTCAGCTCAAGTCTCTGTACTGTACAGACTGCTCTGAGTTACAGTAGTTAGATAGCATTTTTTTCTCCACAGATATCAATAGTTAGGGAGTTTGGTATTGCTGGCTGCATCTTTCCCATACCCAGAAGCTTTGGCGACATTTGCAGGCTCACATAACGCATAGCTCTCATTTACATGGATGCATATTATACAGAGTGCTTGTATTTGCTAAATCATACTCAGTGCCCAAGAGTTCAGTTTTTGCAGTTTTGGGGGTTCAGTAATTGTATAACACACCGTCTCCAAATCTCCTATTGTGTCAATGGGCTTTTGGGCCCCCTCAGGATGCAGAGCCCCATAGCAGCTGCTACCTCTGCGCTTCCTATAGCTACGCCCCTGCTTGCAAGCTGTCCTCATCTTTTCAGTTAGCCATTGAAAGGAATGAAGTATTTTAGCCTCTCAATCCAAATTTTCTTCACTAAGTTGCTCCACATATCCAGTTTACTGTTATGGATGGTAATTCCAGCTTCTCCTCACCTATATAGGTATAAAAATTAACCAGAACATCTTCTCCCATTGACTTTAATGGGGTTTGAGTTCTAGTTCGAATAGAACCTCGAACCGAACACACTAAAGTTCGAGGTTCTAATCGAACTAGAACATTTTACTGCTCGCTCATCTCTACCTGTGGCTTCTAGCTCGTAGATTGAGGATGTAGACTGTGAGGAAGAGGAAGTCACCTGTGATGATGATGACATTGCGGATCCAACATAGTCTTTTGAGCAGCAGCTGGTGAGTGCATTATCAGTGGAGGAGGAGGAGGATGGGGTAGTGTCAGTGCAGGTCCGGCCTCAGAAAGGGAGAGGGCAGTTGCACAAGTCCGCTGACATTACTCCACCATCCGTGGTCAGTGGTGGCAGTGGGAACACTGGTACTAGGTTTTCACAGTCGAAGAGATCCAGGACCTGTGAAGCCTGGGCCTTTTTCGATCAAGCCTCAGATTCGCTGACTGCTGTCATATGCTGGATTTGCCTTCAACGCATCAGTAGAGGAAAGAATTAAAAGAGTTTTAGCACCACGAGCATGAACAAGCATATTCATGGAAAGCATGAATTACTGTGGAATAGTCGCTTGGAGAAAAAAGGCCACACAGGTCCTGGGCTTCCAACCACCGTGACATCTTCTTCCTACTCCTCCTCCGCCACTTCCAAGCCCAAGCGGTCCTCTGCTGCTGATGTGCTGGAGCAGCATGAGCAAGCACTATCCCCAGTCCTAGATACTGTCTGCCGATTTTCACCACCAGCAACACAGCCTACTCCTTCCCCTTTCACCAGTGTGACCTGCACGCTGTATAGCAGCCAGTCC
Source organism: Phyllomedusa bahiana (assembly GCA_025379985.1). Taxonomy (NCBI): domain Eukaryota; kingdom Metazoa; phylum Chordata; class Amphibia; order Anura; family Hylidae; genus Phyllomedusa; species Phyllomedusa bahiana. The sequence goes on from JAODAL010055878.1 coordinate 17,482, forward strand.
GGCAGCCTTCTGTGTACCAGGTGTGGGAGCATAAGAAACGCTTTCACCCCAACCATCCAGAAGCCAAAAGCCTGAATGTCGGCATTGTCAGGCTGTTGGCTTCGGAAATGTTGCCTTTCTGCCTGGTGGACACAGATGGGTTCTGCCATGTCATGGTCCTGGCATGCCCTCAATATCAGATGCCAAGCAGGCATTTCTCCACCAGAAAAGCTGTCCCTGCCCTGGCCCGCCATGTTGCAGCAAAGATCTCCGGCGCGTTGACTGCATCTGTGTCCACCAAAGTCCATCTCACTACAGACACATGGACTAGTAAGCACGGTCAAGGGCATTAAATCTCACTGACTGCTCACTTGGTGAGTTTGGTGGATGAGAGTGCCTCTGTTGATGGGGCTCGGCGGACACTTCCACACTGCAGGGATGGTGCAGAGTCCTGATACTCAATCTCCATGGGCAGCATCACGTGCCAAGAGAAACCAGGCTGTTCTGAAATTAATGTGTCTTGGGGACTGTCAACACACAGGTCAAGAGCTGTGGACAGCTCTGCACACTGAGACCGACCAGTGTCTGGTTGCTAAGAACCTGGCGCCAGTCAAGGTGGTGTGCGACAACAGAACCACTCTCCTTGCTACCCTTAAGATTGGTAGACTTATTCACATCCCTTGCCTGGCACAAATCATAAATCTGGTTGTGCAGGAATTTCTGAAGCGCTACCTGGGTTTTGACTTTCTGCTGAGGAAGGCTTGAGGTCTTAGCTCACACTTCCGGTGTTCACACCCTGCTTAGGCACGACTGGCAGCGTTGCAGCATGATTTGGGCCTCCCCGTCAACCATCTAATATGTGATGTGGCAACATGCTGGAATTCCACCCTCCACATGCTCAAGCAATTGTGGCAGCAGCATAATGCCATTATGCAGTATGGACATCAGGGTGGAGACAGGTGAAGAATCTGCACCATCCTTGTCAGTTTTGAAGAGGCCACCAAAATGGTCAGTTGGGACAATGCCCTTGTCAGCATGATCGTTCTGGTTAAATTTTTACTGGAACAAGTGCTAGGCACTCTGCGGCAGCAGGTCCCAGAAGTGATGGAGGAATAGGTGGCGGACACAGAGCCTTACTCGCCGGAGAATGTAGAGAGCCCGACTGTTTCGCAATTGTATAGGTCTTCTTTAGGCAGTGGTTCTAAGATGAGGGCGGGCGCAAGATGGTAGTTCAGCTCACAGTGTAGAGCGCATGAGGCTAGCCAGGGCTCTGGTGACAGTCAGGATGAGGAAGTGGAGGAGGATGAGGAGGCAGGTGTGGACACCACCGGTACTGATTACCCTTCAGTGCTAAGAGGTTGGCACAGATTACAGGAGAAGGAGGAGCAGGAAGATCTGGTTAGTGCCCCTTGACCCTGAGGCTTGAGAGATCCCTGCACCTTCTCACACATGAGTGCTTGGATGCTATATTACCTGCAACAGAATCCACGCATCAAGGCAATAAAAATGAACAGCGATTACTGGGTGACCACCCTCCTTGATCCATGTTACAAGACAAAAGTGAGCAATTTCCTTCTTCCTACACAAATTGACAGTAGAATGCAGGATTTCTTGACAGTGCTCATCACCAACTAGAGACCTCTTTTGCATCTTCACATTCTAATGTCACGGTGGAACGTCAGCAACGTGGCATCAGGAGAATGGCAAATAGCCACAGCAGCAGGTAGTGTGGCAGCACCCTACTGGCTGACATTTGGCAATCGATTTTACCACCTCACCAACACCTGCAAGGCAGGGTAGCATTCAGACACACAGAGACCGCCTTAAGATCATGGGCCATGACTAGCTGCGGCTCAACCTCAATGTTTTTGGACTTAGTCTGGACCCATTCAACTTATGGGTGTCCAAACTGGATGAATTATCTGAGCTTACTCGACACGCCATAGAAGTTTTATCCGGCCCAGCCGCCAGCGTTATCTCGGAACGCACATTCAGCACAGCTGGTGGGATGATAACTGACAAATGTATCCGTCTTCCTCTGACAATGTGGATCATTTGACATTTATATAAAAATGAATCAAGTGTGGATCTATGACCATTTTGTTGCCCTGGTTGCCGATGTCACTGACTAGTAAACTGTAGCACGTCTTCTTGACAATGTGAAATGTCAATGTCATGTCTGTAATTCCTGTGCCTGCTGCTTCTACAAATTGTATTCTACTGCTACCAACAGCTAGATTTACAAGTCTTACAGCTGAATTTATTTTGAAATATACACCTGTATGATGTACACTCCATACACCTTTTACTCCTCCTCCTTGTAGCCTTCCAAATCTTTTTTTTTTAAATGCCTCCATCTGTACTGAAGCCAAAAGTCCTGTTATCCTGAACCTCAATTTTTCCCATTGGCATATTCTTGCTGCCACTAATGGTACTGCTGCCTAATCTTGTCGAACAAGAATCTCCATGTTCCCCACTGCCATGTTCTCGCTGCCACTAATGGTACTGCTGCCTAATCTTGTCGAACCGGAACCTCCATGTTCCCCACTGCCATGTTCTCGCTGCCACCAATGGTACTCCCGCCTAATCTAGTCAACTGCATCTTCTATAGCTACGCCCCTGTTTGCAAGCTGTCCTCATCTTTTCAGTTAGCCAATGAGAGGAATTAAGTATTTTAGTCTCTCAATTTTTTTCTGTCACTTGTAGAGCCAAATTTTCTGCACTAAGTTGTTCCATGTATCCAGTTTACTGTTATGGATGGTAATTACAGCTTCTTCTTACATTGACTTTAGTGGGGTTCGAGTTCATGTCGAACCTCGAACCAAACACCACTACTGTTTGAAGTTCAACTTGATCTTGAACATGTTACTGTTTGCTCATCTCTACTAATGAAGTATGGATCCATGCACAGATAGCTGCCGGCCACAGCATACAAGAAAACTTCTTAGTCCTCAGCCAGGGGGACTCTGAATCCAGCGTGGTCAAAAATCCAATACTTTGTCCCGTTACGCGTTTCTGGCTCTGTAGAGTCTTTGTTCACACACTGGATTCAGAGTCCCCCTGGCTGAGGACTAAGAAGCTACCTTTAAACCAACTTAATTTGAGGGATATTCCCTGAGTAGCAGAGGCTATTGAGTGTTTTCATTTCAGAGATGAGCAGCAGGCACTGATTAAGTATCCTCAAGTTCATAGGGTTTTGTTGATACAAGACATTCTCTGATCTCACTTGCCAAAGCAATGCAGCATAAACAGGCATCGGTGACAAATATAACTTAACTGTTACTGTTCAAAGCAGTCTAATGTAATCATGTCCCTACCAACATCCCAATGACTAATCTGATATGGGTAAACAGGTTGGGGGGTGTCCCCAATTATGTTACTAAATTCAAAATAACTGAATGAAATCTGTTACCCGTTTATGGCTACACTGGCCTGTGACCCATCATCTCTGGCAGTCCCCCGGGTGTCGTTATCATGCACACCAGTGATCACCACGGGTAGCTGTGTCAAGGGTAGCGACCTGGAGGTTCCCCGCAGCGAAGTCCATCTGGCCTTACGATGGGCTCTGGTGAAGACCGGGGGCCCCTTAGACTGCTCCCTGGCGTGATCTCTACTGTTATACCATCTTTGGCCGCGGTTATCAAAGGGGATCCACACCAGCTACCCGGTGTTCTACCCCAGTTAGAATGCGACAGTATAGATAATAGCTTCGTATATCAGAGAACCTAAGTAGTAGTGCCAGATGTCAGAAACCCACATACTTATTATTCCCTACAAAAGGTACAATATTCTTGCACCTGATTGGTCCCACTTAAAGGGGTTCTTTCAATACAGGCTTTTGCAGACATGAGCTGTTTCTCTCTCTCTCTCTCTCTTACAAATTCAAATCCAGTAGGCAGGTCTCTCCTCCCGTTAGGCGGGTCTTCCCTAACTAAAGAGTGGTGACATCATCACACCCCCTCCCTGCTCTCTCCTTAGTCATCATCATCATTATGTGTGAGCAGTGGGAGAGAGAGGCTGTCACAGATCTGCAGACCTCCTGCAATGGTCAGTTCTCATGTCTGCAGAGCTGTCACCTTCCTCCAAAAGCTCCTTGTAACCAGAACACCTGTATTGCTGTAAATAGTTATACATACTGCCTGAAATGATTAAACAAATGTGAAAAATGCAAACTGCTCCCCCCTCTGCTATCTGGCAGGAGGTATAGGGGGACAGAGTGTATAAGGCTGTGTTATATGGGGAGAGAGTAGAGTGTATAACTCTTGTGTTATATGGTGGGGGGGAGTGAATCTAACAGCTAGAGACTCAGTAATTGCCCATATCCTTCACATAGAGCTATCACTGGGAGATGAGCATAGAGAGCAGATCAGCAGCCTTTATTACACAGCTCAGAGAGAGTGAAAGACAATGAGAACATAGACACAGACAGCAGACAGCACAGAAAGCCAGTTTCAGTTTCATTTTCACACAGCTCAGAGGGAAGACAGTGCAGACAGCCAATCACAGCACAGGGGGCGTTTCTCGACCAGGGTTGAACTAAATATCAGGCAGCCAATCACAGGAAAGAGTGTGTGTCCTGATTTACTGTAGCTGTAGAGACTCATAAATTAGCTAATAGCTGCTATACTAAATAATTTAGGTAATAAAAACCAATTGCAAAAGTGCTTATTTTTACTGTCCCCATCATAACAGATATGATCTTTGTAGCAAGAAAACCCATTTAACCTCTGGACCCCACAGCACTTGCTATGGCTTTAGCTACACCCATGTTTGCAACATCAAAGTACAAGAAGCATGTCTTTCTGTGTGACCCGCATTTATTTTGAGATAAGGACTTGTTCTCAAGATAAGTGTCAGTCCCAGAGGTGTGATCCACACCTATTACATACTAATGGCATACCCTATCAATGTCCATGGTGGGAAAACCCTTCTAGCCTTTATTAGGCCTTGCCACAGAATTGTTTTCAGTCAAGTCCCCATTGTTTACCTCTGTATTGACGGCCCATTTTTACGGGAAACATGCAGACCCAAATTCGGATGAACCCGTTGTTTCAAATCTGTGCCCAGTTTCAAAAAAAAAAACAGTTAAACTTAAAAAAGTGAAACCAAAGTCAAGTCCGGGGCCCCTTTTGATGGATCCTTTAATCCCCCCCCATTTTTTGAAATCACAATAAATTCAGGCGAAAAAGAAAGTCCTTTTGCAAAAAAGAAATGCATCATCTATAAACTTGTCTGTATTCTGAGAAGGGTTTTCTTAGAATGCATTAAAAGTGAGCCATAGGAAATCCACTGCATCACAGACAAGACACTGAAAGAAAACAGCCTATTTATAATTATTACACCCCTGCTCTTAACAACAGTGAGAAAAATTTTCCACAAATGTTCTCAAGTTTTTTGGGGGTAAACTGACCCCCAGAGCCAAAAATGGCTTCCCTTTTTATGTAGTCAAACTGTATTCATCTGGATAAAAACAAAGATACATTTATTTTTACTTTAAGTGTTTAATGAGTTCAAAATCCAAAAAGTCAACACATGAAAATTTTTTGTGAATAAACCCAACATATAAAGGGGTTTACACGGGAATGGGCAAAAACCCGGGCGGTTTTTCCGCCGGGATTTGTCCTTTTTTTAGTGCCATCCCCCCACGGCCCTGGGGGGGCTTTTCTAGTGATGAGCGGAGAAAAGCCCTCCCCCTTTTCCATTGACAGCACAAATTTTGTCCGAAAACCGACAGAAAATGTGCATGCCAATGTTTTTTGGGGGCTGGAAACCCCGGGGGGAAACCCCTGAGTGGGACTGCGCAAGGGTTTTCCAAAAAAGCTCGTTTTCAGACGGGGCAAAACCGAAAAAATGCTGAAAAAAACCCCCCCAAACCCGTGCCATGAGGACTGCCCTAAAAAACTCAATCAAAAACTACTCTCAAGGGGTAAATTAATCTCCCAAAGGGACCTTGCAACCTTTAAAAACCCCCAGTTTTAAACCCGACTAGTCTTCTCACAACAGACAGTAGGTCCATTGTACAATACAGAGCCCTCAACTCCATAGCCTAAAATGCACAACCTAACCCCAAAATTTTTTTTTTGTCCCTTAAAACCCAAAACATGGAGGTCATTGAATTTTTTGGGGTTCGCATGAAAATCCACTTAAATCCCGCGGTACACCCCAAAAAAAAATTTGCTGTAGCTAACCCCCG
>JAODAL010055879.1:0-23653 GCA_025379985.1 Phyllomedusa bahiana
GCAAAACAAATTTATAACTAAATAAATTTAAAAATGCGTCTGTTTTATGAACCCCCCAAACTGTGGTCATAAATCAGGGCTTCTGGTTCTAAGGCGAAATTTCTGGCTGGGGTATACTTTGAAAGGGTTTCCCCTTTCCAGCAGAAATGCACCTAGAATTCCCGTAGCAAACTAAAATCTATAGCTTCGTATGGTTCTAGAGCACCCCCCTGCGTACGCCCCCCGAGAGGGGCATTTTTTAAAAAATCCCGTTTTGCGTTTTTGTAATGCCCTGAACTGGCAATGGGGGCATTTCAGAAATGGAACAGACTTCTGGCGCAGCCCCGTTCATACATCTCCCCCACAGAGTCTATTACAATAGTAACCAATACAAGAGAAGTAAAAGACATATGGTATCTTTTAAAAAAGCCCCCATTAGGTTTTAAAAAAGAGAAATGTGAGGAAAACCCCAATTCATAAAAAATGCAGGAAAAATCTTCATAAAATCCCCTTTTATTAACTTGTTTTTTTTAAAAACAACAAATTCAATCTGCAAACATATTCCTTGGCTTTGATTAGTTTATCAACAACAGCTCCATGTTGCCACATGCCCCTTACGACCCCTGTCTGTTTTTGCTCCAAGATTTTGGCCCCTTTAAAAGGGGGGTTGTCTCATCTAAAAGTTTCATAGGATCCTGAAAAAATAATGCTGTTTGGGTCTGTCACTCCGGTCAAGCTGTCGGGGGATTGCATTAGCTCCGGGTTATTCAGACTTTTTCTGTTTTCTCTAATTAAATAAATTACCTTCTCTAAAGTCCGGAAAAAGTTTCTGAACTCTGTAAACGTAAGTAATTATCTTTTAAAAAGATCAGATAAAAACCCAAGCTCTCACACTGTTGCCTGACCTGTGTAATGACATCACTCCCCGTTTCAGATAGAACAAACAGCAGGGGAGAAGGGGAAAACAGGTCGGTCCCATTGGGAAACCTAGAGCCCTCAAGGTGATAAAACATTTGTTTGTCCTAAACAAAAAAAAGTGAACAAAAAAATATTTGGAAAATGTCTCACTTTTTGTTCCCCAATTTTGAAAGCTACTCTTTGTGGAGACAACACCTTAAGCATGGAAGCCATTGGAGGGAATATGGCCCGCTGGGGCATTGACTGGTCATCATACCTACATCTACTGAGCGCAAGTAGCAATTTTATGCACGTTGAAATCTGTATGTTTTTTAAAAAGGGCATGCTTAATAAATAGAGATTTTTTAAAAAATTTTTACCTCATTAAAGATTTGGCCTGCCATAGGAGGATGAGGAACTCCTAAAATGCAGGTGCAGTGAATGACCAGCAGCCATTTAACTCTATCACTACCAGATTTTTATTTTGATAAGCCCCAATTGCCATGTGAGACTTGAGCAAACCCAGTTATTTTAATGTTGAGAGATTTTGGGCACAGAATTATAAATACAAACTAGTACGATAATGAAGACTACAAAACAGTATTAGTAGAAAATAAATAATGCAGAATCTTTATATAGTTATTCGGCTATGTCTACACTGCACAGAAAAACGTCCGTTTTTTCAGCGTTTTTCGTTTTCTAAAAACGCTGGAAAAACGACTGAAATCATCTCCCATAGACTTCTATTGTAAAAACGTCCTGCTTTCTACACTGAGCTTCTTTTTTCTGCTCGTTTTTTCACTGGTCGTATTTTGCAACATGCTCTAAAAACGGCAGAGCAGGGCAGAAAATTTACTACAGGAGTCTATGTAAACCGCCAGACGTCTTTTGGCGCGTTTTTTCAATGAACACCCTCCCAGGAGACCCAAGTCCCACCTATAATGGGTGGTAACAAAGGTTAATCCTTATCAAATTTGCATACAAGTGTCTGATGTGTCCTTTTTTGTACCTTTTGTAATAAAATTATCATGCTTTGGTCGCTAACGATTTTTGCGCAATTCATATTTTTTTTCGCTAAAAATCTGTTTTTTACAGATTTTGGCATCAGAATCAGTTTTTTTTTTTTACAGATTTTGGTGCTAAAATCCTTTTCTAAACATATTTTGGCACTAATAAACTTATCTCGCTACTAACGCTGAAAATAAGTTTTTTTATGGATTTTGGCGCAAGAATCCATTTTTTTTACGTTTTTTGGCACTAAAATTTTTTTTTTTTACTGATTTTGCCGCAAATAACGTTATCTCGCTTCTGACGGCAAAAATAATTTTTTTTACAGATTTTGGCGCAAGAACCCATTTTTTTATGGTTTTTGGCACTAAAATAATTTTTTTTACAGATTTTGGTGCTAATAACGTTATCTCGCTTCTGACGCTGAAAATAAGTTTTTTACGGATTTTGGCGCAAGAATCCATTTTTTTACGTTTTTTTTGGCACTAAAATAATTTTTTTTACAGATTTTGGCGCGAATAACGTTAATCTCCCCTTCTGACGCCGAAAATCCGTTTTTTTTACGGATTTGGCGCAGGAATCTGTTTTTTAATTTTTGGCACTAAAATAATTTTTTTTACAGATTTTGCCGCGTAATAACGTTTTTTCTCGCCTCTGACGCCAAAAATACTTTTTTTTTTACGGATTTTGCCGCAAGAATCCGGTTTTTTTTTAGTTTTTTGGCACTAAAATAATTTTTTTTTACAGATTTTGGCACTAATAACGTTATCTCGCCTCTGACGCCAAAAATAAGTTTTTTTACGGATTTTGGCACGTTAATAATTTTTTTACAGATTTTGCCGCTAATAACGTTATCTCGCCTCTGACGCCAAAAATAAGGTTTTTTACGGATTTTGGAAAAAGAATCCGGTTTTTACGTTTTTTGGCACTAAATTTTTTTTTTACAGATTTTGCCGCTAATAAAGTGATCTCGCTTCTGACACTAAAAATAATTTTTTTTAATGGAATTTGGCGCAATAATGCGTTTTTTGTGATTTTGGCGCTACAATCCTTTTCTTTACAGATTTTGATGCTAATAAAGTTATCTTGCTGTATGCAAAGATAATGTGGTATTTTGTGGATTTTGGTGCAAGAATCTGGTGCAAAATTTAATAAAGTAGTAGCACGCAGCAGCACACAAAGGACAATGTGCTCACAATGGCTACAGTGATCTAAAGGAAGTGACTACTTAACATGTTAACTCCGCCTGTAGGGTGTAGTTTACATCCAATGGCTTAATTTGTGCATACATTAAAAAGCAAAGACTTCAAAAAACGAAAAACGCGCCAAAACGGACGTTTTTTTCAGCTGCTTTTGACAGGCAGTGAACAGAAAACTCAGTTTCATGAACGTTTTTAGTAATTCGTTTTCAGGTCGTTTTTTGTCCACTGCAGTGTAGACATTCAACTTTATATACTGCAATTATCAGCAATCACATAATACAATGTTATTCTAAGAATTCCTCCTTTTAGCTGCTGGAGCATGCTTATAATCCAATTGCAGGATTGTAAATACAGTGTGGTTGCCCTTTAAATCCTGCATATTGCATTTCGCAATGTACATGACTGCTTCCCTTGAAGAATTACAAGGCGTTCATCATTGCAGAGCTGGGTATTAGCTCAACATACTTCAATAGAGCTTGTATCTTGCTTTAGATAATCCCATTTGAGTTCTAGGCAGTGTTTGGTTATGTTGTGATTTTAGTCTTAGATTTGTTATTTTTTTTAAATGTCATGTCACTCAAAGTAATAAGCAGGGCACCTGAATGTGACTCTAAAGTTTATGTATTTTTTTATACTTCTCTAAACATTTGAACAATTTGCGTTTGATCCCACATTCAGGTTTCCTTGATGCAGCTTTTGAAGCCAAAGCCAGGGACAGATCACATATGAACGACATGTATTGAAGGGTTGTCTTCTATTTTTTCTATAAAAAAAAAAGAAAGAGACTCCATTCCATGCTTTAACCCGTTACTGACAATGGACATATGGGTCGGACCTAATGCCGGTAAGATCCCATGTAGCGGGCTTACTCAGTAAGTCTCATACATAGGTGGTGCTGGCTGCTTGTTGCGCGCTTACAGCAGAGATCAGAGCCAGTCTGATCCAATCCCTGCTCTTTAACTATTTAGATGCTATGACAAAAATGGAACAAGTACCTTTTTCACATCTCACCCCACCTAGGCTTTTTTTTTTTTGTTTCCCACTATATACTATGGGTGATCAAGGGCACCATTTAAAGTACATCTTGTCCCGCCAAAAAAGCCCTCATATGCCTATGTAGATGAAAAAATAAAAAGTTATCGCTCTTGGAAGGCATAGAGGAAAAGGGTTAAAAAAATACAAAAAGCAACTATGAAACAACTGTGGGTTCAAAATGTACACAACAACCCTACATGGATTCCTTGAGGGGTGTTTTTTTCTGAAATGCGGTGACTTCTGGAAGCCAAAAACCACTCCTTCCTTTGTAGGCCCTGTCATGTGCACAAATTGTAGTTTACTCCCACACATAGGCGATGTTCATACGGCTTATTCACGCCGTAATTGCGGGGATGGATTTCGCCCGCAATAACGCAGGCTGCCATGCAGCAGGGGTGGGGGGGCCAGCAGCTCGCCGGCCGCATAGACATCCATTATCCAAGGCGCGTATCCCGCCGGGATAATGTGCATGTCATGCCGAGCGGGGAGGAGAGACGGAATCCACAGTTCTCTATGAGAACTGTGGATTACCGTAATGCCTGGGACGGATTTCAGCCATATTGGAGCCCAGTACGGCGCGCAATACGGCCGCAATCCGCCCCAGAATAAGCCGTCTGAACATCGCCAAATGGTATTGCCATACATCGAAGAAAGTAGGTAGAAAAATTGAGGGGGCTTTTTCACTGGCATTCCTTGTAACAAATGTAAAATTTTCAAGTCACAAATCTAAAAGACTGTGGAACACCCGTAGGGCAGCATGCTTCCTATACTCCTAGATTCCTTAAAGGGTGTAGTTTAGGGGTGTTTAAGATGCTAAAACATAATAAAATATCTGCAAACTTCAGATGGTGCCTAAAAAAATCTTAATAAAAGAAAGCCCAAAATCCAGTAGGTGTTCTTTCAATTACAAGGTCTATAGTTGAGTCAAACAGCACTTTAAGGGCACATGTGAGTTAATTTTAACCATTTTTTTTTTTTTTTTAAATATTTCTAAACATTTCTATGAAAAAATAAAAGGACATTTAAAAAAGATTTTAACATAAAGTTGACATATGGTATTTAATTTTATTAACCATTTTTTGTGATATAACAGTCTTACAAGCAGAAAAAAACCACACACTTTGAAAGCGGCAACTTTTTTTCATATACAGTGATCCCTCAAGTTACAATGATCTCAGGATACAATATTTATAACATACAATGGACATTACTGGGACATTGTACGTTGAGTGTGGTTTCAAGATACAATGGCCCAAACACTGATCCGGCCGATTATCATGAACATTTTACTTGTTAAATCTGTGTTAGTGAAGTGCATGCAGTGATTGGTGGTCGAGTAGCGCTTCTACGGTACAGTGCGTTACTACATGCTCTGTACTGCTCTTTACCTGTGCCAAGATCAGTGGCTCTTATGGGCACCAGGTGAGGGCGGCACCGTTTTCTTTTTTCTGGTACATTGTATGAAGTATATGACCCAATGAAGCTGCTGTACTCAAAATATAAAGTAATATTCAGCTTCCCCCTTTTGTGTATTTTTGTTTTAATATTCTGCTTCCATCAGCTCTTTCTAAACGTTACATGTAAGAACTTGCTTTATCTGTATAATTTTACCAAATCTTTATTCTGCATTATGTTGGGGTCATATTTTGGGGTCTCAGAACCAATTACCAGTTTTTCACAGAGTTATGGTTTCAGCATACAATGGTTGCTCCGGAATTAATTAATATTGTATGCTGAGGGACCACTGTATTAACATTTTTCTTTTCACAAAAAACCCGCACTGAATCAACTAAAATGTACTACTAACTTAAAGTACAATGTGTTGACTTACGGTTCCGGTGCCAATATGGAGTGACACAGTCGTTGGAGCTCCTGAACGGCTGGGCCAAAACGGTCAAATTATATCAGACAAAATCACCTATACTCACCAGCTCAGGAATCCACAACATACCTGCAGTGCGCTCCTATCTTTGAGGTGCGTGACATATACAGATGGAGAGGTGGAGCCGTCGATTCGACTTAGTGGTCACTTCCAACCAGGGATATGAGGAGTTGTACAGAGCGGGAGGACAGCGCTTCAGGCAAGACAGAGGAGCAGATGCGTGCAGTGCATGGCGGCAGGTGGTGCCATGCGAGTGCTTTGTCCATCAGCCTAGCAACCCGTAACCGAGCGCTCTTGCTGAGGCCGGAAACAAGCAGAGTGAGATTACTCGGTGCACGACACAGGCAGCAGAGTGACCCTTTATAGTACAGGCCACGCCCCAATATACTGGCCCGTTGCCATAGACTGGTTACTATTATAAGAAAATAATGAAGGAATTACCCTCTATTATGATCCAGCTTGGATGCAAAACAGACATTCTTTTATTTCACAAGGTATACAAAGGATAAAAACTTGTTGTTAGCGGGCTATGCTTAGCATAAAAGAACGTCTGTTTTGCATCCAAGCTGGATCATGATAGAGGGTAATTCCTTCATTATTTTCTTATGCTGAGATCCGTGGTCGAGGATATGTGACCAGCATATGGCGCAAGTCTGGACGCTGGGAATAGCTGGAACAGGTGCATAAAATCTCACTTAGGAGGAAAGCTGCAGCCGGGACATTCGTCAGTTATATATTTTTTTGCCTTGGTTACTATTATACCTCTCTCCAGCACAAACCACAAAGGATGCAATATCTCTGCTTAATATCACTGTTGGCAGTAACCCTAGGCACACTACAGAGCATTGGGGGCGTCGGCCATCTTGGTAAGGACATGACTGAGGAAACCATTAAAACTTAGGCTCTCCCTACACAATTAAAACAAGCCATTCTACAGCACCAGAAGCTCTTGCCAGCATATCTTGTCAGCATAATCCTATCCTAGGCAAAGACTGATACTTAGCTTTACCCTAGAATCTGGGCAAGCAGGACTCGGCTGATTTACAGTTAATGCAGTGCCTGGAGATCTATTTGTTCCTAACCTAGAAGGTTGAGACACAACATTTACAATCTGAATATATAATAAGCCTTTCTCTGATTTGGGGCGAAATAAAGGCACCAAACAAGGGAAAAGCCTTAAATCCCAATCACCTCAGTCACCTGTCTCCCTAGAATCTGAGCACATAGATGGTCTCCAGGGACCATCAGATTGGGACTTTGGTTCAACCCTTGTAAATATATCAGACTCAGGTGTACCTTCTCCCGACAAAATACAAATGACTCCTTCTTTGAGTTTCAAGGCCATAGCTCACCAGATCTCCCCAGAGATACAGGTGTCATTAGCCGATAGTCGTAGATATTTTCTCAACTGAATCCTGATATCAAGACACACACTGAAAGATTGAAAAAACACAATATGCAGATACAAGCTCTACAGAAGGAGGCAGAAAAATCTCACATGAAACTTAAGGCGGTTCTCCAGGAAAATAAAAGACTTAAATTGAACCTGTCACATAGGTTGTGCCCCGCTTGCTGAGGGCAGCACAAGCTAGTGTCAGACCTGCTGTTTCCAGCGCTGTGTCCCTTATTCTGTAAGATGCAGCAGTTTTAGAGCATTTACAACTCAAATCTTATTCATGAGTAGGTGTTAGGCCCGCCCACCAAAGGCTAGTCCCGCCCACTGACAGTTATTCTCATGTTTCTACCTATTCAAAGTAATAGGTTTGTCAGTTGAGGTGGGCGGGGCTAACCTCAGGTGGGCGGGGTTTGAAAAAAACTGACACTCTGAAGGACTCTACGAATGACTCTTTTGGCTGAAAACTGCATATTTGAGCATTAAATACACAAAAACTACAGCATATTACAGAATAAGGGACACAGCGCTGGAAACAGCAGGTCTGACACTAGCTTGTTCTGTCCTCAGCCAGGGGGGCAAAAACTATGTGACAGGTTCTCTTTAATGATAAAGTTGAGGACTTGGAAAATAGATCTTGGCGCAATAACCTGAGAGTAATAGGGATCTCAGAATCTATCCCTCCACGGAACCTTGTAGCATTGTGTGAATAGGATGTACTTGAAGCACTAGGAATCTCTGGTCCTTGTAAAGTAGAGAGGGCCCACCGATTAGGCCTGGGTCTTCATGATGGTACCACAGAGCAGAAAGGAACATGGGGGGGCTGAGGGCGACTGCCTTAGTGACCTCTAAAAATGTCGCAAATATAATCTCTTTCTGAGCTTGGTAAGGTTACAAGTTTTCAAAGGTGGGGAGTTGAGTTGCTATGATTTGTAGATTCATATTATAGGTTAATTGATATTCTATAAATATAGGCAGTGCCTTCGGAAGAAGGCGTTCAAGTTCTATTACTTTCTATTAAATTTATTATGATGGAAAAAAAGTTAATTACCAAGCACGATATTCTGGAGGATTGATTTTTAGAACTTCATCCTTCAGACTGTGTAAGGCCCCTAACGTTTGTGATCCAAAGTCCCATTAATATCTCGCCTGGGTCTCTTTACAAGTTCGTATTTTATTTTTTTGTTCTGTTTTTTCATTCAAAACTTTTTGAAAATGTGATGCAAGGGGAGCAGACAGCCACCTTTATTCTGGACAAAAATTATCAATCAAGCTTTCATTTGTAAAGATTGTACCTTGGAATGTTAAGGGTCTTCGGTCTCCAAGCAAACGTATAATGATTTTACGTAATTTGAAACATCTTAACATTGACATTGCCTTTTTACAAGAAACACAAATAGTTGCGGGGGATTTTAAGCGTAAGCAGAGGCTTTGGGTAGGACAAATATATGGATCTTCTGCTGTTAATAACAAGGCAGAAGTCCTTATACTAATTAACAAGAAGTTCTTGGGACAGGTAACAAAACAGGAACATGACTCAGAGGGAAGATGGGCTGTAATAAAGATCAAAACTGATCATGAAGAGCTATCTCTTAATAACATTTATGGCCTAAATTCAGGAGGCTCTTTATTTTATAAGAGACTGGAGTCCCTTTTAAATCAAGATACATGGGAACTTAAAATAGTTAGCAGAGACTTTAATGCAGTGATATCTCAAATATAAGATTGGAAGGGAAGGATTAACCCCAAACATCACAGCAACACAGGTACAGCATTTCTCACCAAATTTGCAGATAACAATAACATCTATGATCCTTGGAGAATTTTGAATCCTGAAGGCAAGGAATTCTCCCATTTCTCGCATCCTCATAACAGCTGGTCCAGGATAGATTATATATTTAAATCACATGGCCTTCTTTCCAGAGAGGAAAATGTAGAAATTGAGGAACTGATCATCTCGGATCATGCTCTCATTATATTAAAACTCGTGGATATGTATCCACCTGGAAAGGACTACATATGGAGATTTCCCTCTTATTAAATTAGAAATTAATGGCCACATGTATGAAAATAGTCTAAATTTCACTTTGTTGCCCATAGCAACCAATCAGAGTGCCCCTCTCATTTTTCCAGAGCACTATATGAAATGTAAGGGGAGCTCTGTTTGGCTGCTATGAGCAACAAAGTGAATTTGAGACCTAGACAGTTTTCAAACATGTGGCCCTAAGAATTCCGTTCTATTCTTCAGGGATGGTGGTTGGAATATCAAACATATAACTTGGAACATGAAACATCGTCACAACTATTTTGGGACACGGTGAAAGTAGTACTGAGGGGAAAGCTGACTTCATACCTATTAAAGTTCAAGAAGGTATTAAACGATAAAATTAAATCCTTAAGCAAGCAACTACGAGAGACCTATACTGTATTGGTCTCCTACCAAGGAAAATAAGTCCAAATGGAAATCTGCCAAGTTAGATTACGAGGCCTAGTTGGAAGAAAAAAAAAAACATCAAAAGAGATCTCATAGTGAGGCTGATTTATTTCGGTTTGGAAACAAAACAGGTAAACTTCTTGCAAAGTTTACCATGAGTATTAATCCTCTGATTCTGCTTCCTAGTCTGAGAGATTGAGAAGGCATTCTCTGCTCTTTTTATCAAAATGTATACAAAGATGAACACCTAGATGACATAGTCTCTAAATCCTGGTTAAGTGAGGTTGACATACCAGGTCTCTCCCCATAACTGTTTCTGAGCTTGAATTAGCAATCTCTAAATTAAAAAACAATAAATCCCCAGGACTGGATGGGTATACCGGTGAATTCTTGAAAGGTTTTGAAAGGACAAATCACCCCCACCTTGTTAAACCTATTTAACTCTTACCTTTCCGGGTGCGCCATTCCCAGCAATATTGACACAGCTCATATAAAAATATTACCAAAACCGTGCAAAGACGCCTCTCATGCAACTTCATACCGTTCTATATCATTGATCAATGTTGATCAGAAATGACTAGCAAAGATCATGGCAGATAGATGCCGTGATCAACATCTTTCCCCTGCATTATCATCAATAGATACTGAAAAGGCCCTCGATCATGTAGACTGAGGGTGACTAAACATGGTCTTGGATAAAACTGGATTAAAGGGGCTCTACTGTACCTTTCTATAAGCACTGTATAGCAACTCTATGGCCAGAATTTGTTTACCTGGTTTTCTATCCCAGTTTTTCCCTTTTCACTGTGGAATACGACAGGAGTATCCTCTCTCACCCTTTCTTTTTAACTTGGAGATTGAACTCCTGGCAAGATTTTTGAGCACCTCAGATGTGTTTGAGGGGATAAAAGTTAAAGATCAAGAGTTCAAACTAGCACTATTCATTAACATTATTTTCTTCATAGAAAATCCAGAAAGCGATCTCTCCAATTTACTGCATCAATTGAGAATTTTTATATCTTGCTCGGGATTCAAAATTAATAAAACACACATCTCTGTGGTAAAGCCTCTAACTCTTAAACCTCTTAGTGGTGGCAAAAACATTGGTTAAACATTTAGGAATCAACATAGGCGAACACCCCCTTATTTTGAAATTTTTGAGGGAATTAGAAAAATGGAACAATTTACCTTTACCATTGTCACTTAGTCCACATGATGAGCTTCCCTAAGCTTTTATACCCCCCTTCAAACAAAGCACTCAGACAAGATTCTACAAGCTGGTTTTACCAGATTTATTTGAGCCTCTAAGAGACCCAGGATTGAGATGGCAAAATTGATGATTTCCAAAAGCTTTGGTGGTATCAATATGCCAGACATTCATAAGTACAATTAAGCTTGTATTTTAGACGCTGTATAGACTGGGTCAAGGGCACTTCTCAATATTCGAATACTGATCTTGAGTGTCCAGAGAGATTATCAAATCCCTAATTCACATTTCCTTATGTATGGACAAGTGATGGGCTTTCTGAGGACCAGAGTAATTCACTTGCAGCATGACTTTCCATCTAATGCATTGGATTTTTTTAGTGGACCTGATTCTATCCGATATTCACTGTCCATGATATACATGAAACTTCAGGAAACGGAAGTATGGCAATGGGAAAACAACTTTTGCTAGATGGGAAAGAGATTTCCCTGACCTGGGAATACCTCGAATCGCGTTGGGTGTCTGGAGCCGAGTACGTAACGCAATTATTAGTGAAAAGTAGTGAGAAACACATTTCTGCCTCTTACATCATGCCATATCCGGCTTTAACATCCCTCCTCACACCCTGGCTTCAAATCAAAAAGTAGCATGCCCAAAATGTAAACATCTGAAAATGGATATGGTGCATGGGATTTGGAATTATACAAACTCTCAGGCCTTTTGGAAAAGTCTTGTGAGAACTATAAAAAGCAGATGGAACATTGATCTCCTGTTATCACCTAACACTTTGCTTTTCCATGATTTGTCCCCTATACCTAAATATCATAACCTATTACATATTATTCTTTTAGCAGCAAAAAGAAGCCTATTACATAGATGGTTAGAGGAAAAAACTCCTGATGAAAATGAAGTTTGGGGTCAGGTAAAATCTTCCCTAAACATGGGAAAGCTAGAAACAGAACTATCAAAAATTTCCAATTTTTTACTAGGTGGAGCCTTTTCTTAAATAAATTTCTAACCAAGGAGGAGATTAAAACATTGGTTTCCCCATTTAAACATACTAAATGGTATATGACACAGGATTTAGCGGGCACTTTAGGAAGATTAAAACTTTCTTCCTGAAACTTAACGTCAATATTTTCCAATATTTTCTGAAATATTTGGAAATTAATATCAGATAATGCAATAATTTTGACTGATGTAGATGACCCAAAATAAAGAATCCAGAATGCTTGATTACTTCTAATAGGTATTTTAAAATGTCTCAGGAGGTGGTTTGCTCTCATATACATTCTCTTACTTTTATCCTTGTATCTACGCATGTTTGAATGGCTCCTAGTTTCAAGGAGCTGGGTTTTTGTTGTCGCTTTTCTTTCTTTCTTTTCATTTTATTTCCTGCTTCAAGCTGTTAGAGACCCCAAGTCTTTAAATAGAACACTTTATTGTACATGTAAATAATAACGCAAGACCGGTATTATCAACATGTAAATTTTATCATTTATCAACATTGTAAAATTCTTTCTGTACACCAAGTTATATTTGAAAATCAATAAAGATATATTAAAAAAAAAAAAGTATAATGTGTCATGAAAAAAACAAACTTCAAAGTTATATGGGTAGATAAAAGCATTAAAAATTATTCCCACATAAAAGATATGTCAAATTTGAAAAATGGGGCAGTGTCAGAAAAGCCACAATTCACTGCAAAGGTAAAGAGGTAATATTTCACTAGTCTTTTATGGGTTATTCCCATCTTAGATATTTATTACCTATACACAGGATATGCCATAAACAACTGGTAGATCCGAGTATCATCCAGACAAAGACTAAACAGAGAAGGCTGGAAATACGCCTACATTCTCCGTGTCCATGATGTGCTATAAATAAAATTCTGAATTTGTTCTGAAGAAACTTTGAGAGTTTATTTTGATAATAAAGTTTGTTATTTAGGACATTTTGTGCAGGTATATACTTGTTTGAAATGTGCTATAAATGTACAATATAGGAATACCCTATTTTTTACTATTAGTAAAAAATCTCCAACAAAAAAAACCAGCAAAATATTACGTGTGAATCCAGCCAAATGTTATGCTGAAAAATCTACAGCAGAAATTCAAGATGATAACATGTTTTACTTTGCAGCTGTAGTGTTCACTGTTGTTTTGGATGCACATTAGCCCCACTTCATTTAAGTTAATTCACGTCTGTCCTGCTTGACAGAGTCCAACCGGATTCTGCATCAAAGCAGCCTCATATCACTTTTCCTGCATCACAGATTTTAACTCTGTAGACAAAGCAAACCTGTACTGTAGTTCAGTGTGAACTACTGTCCATATTTTCCATTCAAATGAATGGGACACTGATTTTGATGTTGAATCCATGATAAACTCTGAATACCTTTGTGTTATGTTCACCCATTGGTGTGGAAAAGCCAGTGCGGAAACTTTACTGAATCTGTACCTTTTAGATGCAGATATTAGAAGCAGACTAAAATGCAGCAGCAAATTCAAGGGGCTTATCCACAGGTCAGCTGTCCGATGCAGAATCCAAGACAGTAATGCATCTGAAAATTGCCATGCCTCTTCTATTTTTTCTCTCACACAAATTTTAAATCCATATTGGGAAATTCCATGTATGTCTTGGATTATGTGTCCAAATATGCTGCCTGAGGTTTGTTACCACATTGGGAAAAACCTTAACCAAACCAAAATATAGCCGACTTACATCTCCAAAAATTCATATGAAATGTTTCACAGGAAAAAATTTTCTCTGGAGAGATAGCAAATGTGTAGAAAATAGCAGAAGAATATCCAGCAGCAAGAAAAAATGTAAGGGTCACATGTATGGAAACTGTCTAGGTGTAACCAACCTTTCATTTCATATACTGTAGTGCTCTGAAAAAATGAAAGGGGAGCTCTAATCAGTTGCTATGGGCAACAAAGAAAGTCTTACAAACAGACTGTTTTCATGCATGTGGCCCAAAAAGTTTATTCAATCCAAAATATAAAAATAGTGACATACCACACAGACATGAATAAATCACTGACATGTTTCGAACACTGGGTTCTTAGTCTTAGCTGACTTTTTTAAATTTTTATAATATTTTTTCTTGCTACTGGATATTCTGCTATTTTCTACATGTTTGGTAACACATGGGCTGTATCTAGAACAAGGGGGCATCCTCTACTTCTTGAGGAACGAAAGTTTCTACATAAACATAGAAAGGGATTCTTTACTGTAAGAGCAGTACGACTGTGGAACTCTCTGCCAGAGGAACTTGTCATGGTGAATTCACTAACAGAGTTCAAAAAGGGTTTGGATGCATTTCTGGAGCGTAATAATATAACAAGTTATAGTGTCTAGGATTCTGGAGAGGGGTCATTGATCCAGGGATTTTTCTGATTGCCAGATTGGAGTCGGGAAGGAATTTTTCCCCAAAATGAGGACAATTGGCTTCTACCTCATTGGGGGTTTTTTGCCATCCTCTGGATCAACACCTTAGCACAACAGGCTGAACTGGATGGACGTCTCGTCTTTTTTCGGCCTTACAAACTATGAAACTATGATGCAGATTTATCAATAGGAAAAAAAAATGATCCAGCACATCAGATTAAAAGTGATTTATCAATATTGTATAACTCCTAGACGGTGTAAAGGTAGACTAGACAGTCTTAAAATGCACAACAAGTATCATGTTATTCATAAATCTGGTGCATGTTAGAATTGTCTAGTTTAAGTTAACACCCTTTAAACCCTTCCTGATGGTAATAATAATATGGCTCTAAATTTTTTTTTTCCTCCTCACCTTCTGAAAACCATAACTTTTTTATTTTTCCACCTACATAGACATATGAGGACCTTTATTTTGTGGGACAAGATGTACTTTCCATTGGTGTTATTCATATTACCATAGAATATACTATGGACTGGCAAAAAAATTCTAAAATGATCAGTAAAAATGATCTGTTCTTTGTATCCTACAGGTTGTTACACATCCGCGAATACCAAATATGTGCGGTTTCCGTTATGTTTTGGTACCATAAA
The DNA here is from genome assembly GCA_025379985.1 of Phyllomedusa bahiana. Classification (NCBI taxonomy): domain Eukaryota; kingdom Metazoa; phylum Chordata; class Amphibia; order Anura; family Hylidae; genus Phyllomedusa; species Phyllomedusa bahiana. The sequence continues at coordinate 15,082 of JAODAL010055879.1, forward strand.
AAATTCCAAACATTACCTATGAAATTTGCGCTGCGGTGCCATTTTGTGCCACCAATAACTTTTTTGTACTAACACCTACGGACATCGTTGAGGCGTCATTTTTTTGCGGGCTAAAGTCCACTTTTTATTGCTAGCAGTTTTTAATGAATGCAACTTTTTTGATCACTGTTATTCCAATTTTTATAGGATCTGAAATTACCCAAAAAATCGCAATTTTGGCATTTGGAATTTTTTTCCATTTCTGGTGTTCAGAGTACGGGATAAGTTACGTTAGATTTTAATAGATCGGACTTTTTCGGACGCCAACATATTTCGGCAACACCAAATATGTGTAACTTTTTATTTTAGTTTTTTTATTTGTAAAATGGCGAAAGGGCGGTGATTTGAACTTTTAATACTTTATGATTTTTTTACACTTCAAAACTTTTTTTTTTTCACTTTAACTTTGAGTCCCCCTAGGGCGCTTCACCACTAGGGTTTATTTATACAGCCTAATGCATTGTACATACATTGCATTAGAGTGTACAAAGATGGCGGTATCCCTATTTCATGCCTGGGGCCGGAAGCAGGGAAATTCAAAACTTGGCAGCGATGGAAGCATTCACAAGGCTTCCAGCTGCCATGTTCAGCGATCGGGAGCCTGCGATTTCACCACGGGCGTCCTGACCGCAGTGAGGAACGGTGCGCAGCACCGTTTCTCATTGATTTAGACGCCGTGGCCATCTTTGCCGCGGCATCTTAAGGGTGTTAGCTGCAATTAGCCGCTAGCACCCGACGACTGTGTAGCAGGAGAAAAGGGCTGGCTGCCATAACTTTAGAATTTATAAGTGGTGTTTGGAGCTTTGTAAAGGGCAGTTTCACACATTGCAGTTCTCTTAAAAAGGTTATTTGGGCTCTGTCCATACAACTAGTATTTCAAGTCATAATCCACGCAGATTCCAACTTGAAAGACTCATCTAAAACTGAAAGTAAACCATTCCCATTGACATCGTATTTTCAGCGGTTGGATTTTCACCGCAAAAAACGTGAAAAAATATATTCATTCTTTGGTCGGAAATAGCGTGGAAATTTACTATTGATGTCAATGGGGATGGCTAAAAGCCTCATGTAAAATGCGCTCCAAAAATTTGTAGGTGTTTTTTAATGCAGATCTGCGTCCAAAACCACTTAGAAATGAACGGGACTCGTTTTTACTATAAACCACGGGTAAATAAAACGACCCTAAACCCACATGCTGTACTATGTAAATACTCAGTGAAAACCACGTTGTCCAACGCCGTTTTCAACAGCAAAGTCCAACCAGTAAATTTTACTCATTATGTGGATATAACTTAAAAGCTCATGCGTTTCCTGCCCCCTCCAACACCCACCCCCACCCCTCCTTTTCTTCTCTCCTATATCTCTCTTCTGGAAACAACCTGCAGCGGCCAGATGTTGGCTGGAAGTCAATACATAAATTTAAATCACACTACAGACATTACCATTTTCTTTGTAGCATTTTTTGCATCATCATTTTCAGTCTGTAGAAATTTCTGTGCTGTAGTGTTATATGCTGTAGGCATTTTTTTTTTTATGCAATGGTTTTTCCACATTGCAAGTCATGTGATTCATCATGATTTGTGATGGGAAAAATGCACCAGAAAAAAACTGTATAAAAAATGCATGTACCCACACACAATTTTTTTTTAAAAAAAAAAAAAACTGCACGAAAACACAGGTTAGGCTTTTTTTTTTTTTTTTTTTTTTAAAAGAGACCAAAACATTTTTTACAGTTTTATTTTTTATTTGGAGGAGGGGACAAAACACCCATGTATGAAGAGGCCCTAGCAGAATATTTGCCCCCTTAGGCCGTGTTCACATGATGAAATTTAACACAGAATTTAATGAGGATTTCACATCAGATTCTCCATTCTGCACTGTAGTTTATACTGTGAGCTACAGCAAGTATTGACACATCCACTGTGACTATGGCGCAAATTGAAATGCCCACTCTTTGATGCAAATTCTGCTCAGAGTCCATGTATGGCAGATATGATACAGATAAGCTCCATTGAAATCAGTGTTGAAAATTTCATTTGCAAAGTTAAAATCTATGGCAAAAATTCAAAAGTAACCCCTTGGATTCCACTTTGGCGTATGATCATATCCTTCGAGGGATGTATCATATTAATCATCAGAGCTGTGTAACAATGCAGATATTCATAATAGGTTGCATATCTATATACATTTTCCAAATTTTTATAAATTAAAAAAACTAAAAAGTATAGTGTGCATATATATTAACCCCACACCCTGTACTTTTCTACTTTGTAGAACCTCATTTAGCTGCAATGACAGCTGCAAGTCTGTTGGGGGATGTCTCCACCAGCTTTGCACATCTAGAGGAAGGACATTGTGCCCATTCTTCTTTGCAAAAGAGCTCTAGCTCGGTCAGATTGGTCGGCGAACATTTGTGAACAGCAATTTTCAAGTCATGCCAGAGATTCTCAATGGGATTTAGGTCTGGACTTTGACTGGGTCATTTTAAAGGGGTTTTGCCACCATGTAATGTTGATGTGGGATCCTCCAAAATGGGTATTTAATCACTTTTCTAAATATATGTCATTAAAAAAGTGAAGACTCTGAGAGCTACAGCATTTCTCAATCCCCCATAGTTACCTCAACGCTTCCACTAGACACGACCCAGGAGTTGACAGGCCGCGCTTGCGTGAAACACTTCTTATCTGATGACAGGCAAAACGAATTAGCTTTTAAGGCACCGGCTAGAAAGTGCAGTCTGAGGCTTGCTGTATTTAGAATCCACTGTTGTACTATTTATTATTTCACTTAAGTTTTGAGATGCTCCCTTCTTCCTCACTCCTTACTCACCCCCTCCCTCTCATCCGTGCAGCTTTCATGACTCAGCATGATTTGTTGACATTCTCCCTGTGCTAAGGAGAGAGGTAAGAAACTTTCGTCCTGGCAATCCCCTTTAACACATGAATATGCTTTGATTTAAACCCTTCAATTGTAGCTTTGGTTGTATGTTTGGAAGGTTTATTTATGTCCCAGTCTCAAGCTTTTTGAAGTCTCTAATAGGTTTTCCTCCAGTATTGCCTTGTATTAAGCTCCATCCATCTTTCCATCAACTCTGACCAGTTTCCCAGTCCCTGTTGAAGCAAAGCATCCTGCCCCAGCATGATGCTGCCACCACTATGTTTCACAGTGGGGATGTTATGTTCAGAGTGATGTGCAGTGTCAGTTTTCCTCCACACATAGCGTTTGTCATTTAGGCTAAAAAGTTCCATTGTGGTCTCATCTGACCAGAGCACCTTCTTCTACATGCTTGGTTTGCCCCTGTTAGCACTCACTTTTGTCCAGCTGCAATCTTGACCAGTCCCAGAGGTCACTCCGCTCTGAGATCGCCGCTGTGGTAAGCAGAATTGAACAAATATGGCATTCTGACAAGTCTTCTTTTCAAACTGACCTCAGTCAGCTTTATTTGTCAAGCAAATGCGTAAGGAAGAGGCATGGACTGCACATCCTCATAGTTTAAATTGATTTCAGCAAAACTTTACAAAAATGAACAGGAGGTTCTTAGTATACTTTTTGATCAAACAGTTTAGGCCCACTTGCCACTGTAACGGCCGGGTAGTGGATCCTCTGGACCACCGCAAGCGATGATAGTTAAGCCACGCCAGGGAGCGGAGTCTAAGTAGCCCCCGGTATTCACCAGAGCCGGCCGCAAAGCGGGTTGGACTTGCTGCGGCGTGAGGCTACCAGGTCGCTACCCCTGACGTGACTTGCTTGCGATGGCGGCCAAGGTGCAGCGAGGTACAGAGTCGCAATACAAGAATCGTAGTCGTGGGCAGGCAGTAAGGTCAGGGCTGGCGGCAATGGTTCGTGGTCGCGGACAGGCAGGAAGGTCAGGGCAGGCGACAGAGGTTCGGAGTCGAGAAACTTAGCAAGAGGTCTGGTACACGGTAAGGCGGGAATACACTTATGGAACGCTTTTTCTAAGGCACGGGGCAACATAGATCCAGCAAGGAAGTCCTGCTGACCTCACCAATAAATAGGGGCAGCGCCTGGCAACCAGCCAATTATCGGCGCGCTGGCCCTTTAAATTTACAAGAACGAGCGCGCGCGCGCCCTAGAGAACGGGCACGCGAGCCTCGGCCGGCAGAGGGCGCAGACAGAGCAGGAACACGGCTAGGTGAGTGGCCAGACCGAGTGCGCCCGCGGCCAGCAGCGCCACCTATCCCGGGCAGGGACCCCGGAGAGGAGGCACGGGTGCGCCTGCGGCCCGTGGGCGGGAGCGGGGTGCCACTTGTTACAGCCACTTCACGGTGACCTCTTTTAAGTGGGTCCCTACACTAATGGATATAGCACTGCATGGCAGCCACCGCCACAGCAATAAACACACCAGCAAAGGGCACAACCCAGTGGTCCACAGCACTACTGTTGCCAGGCTTAGCCCCCTGACTTTGGGCCGTACCACCCCACAAGCATAGCACCACAGCAGCAATGCCCGCCACGCAGCACCAACACCAAAAACAGGAGAGGTTGACACAGCTTACCTTCCTAGGCTCCCTGCAAGCAGACTGAAAGGAGCAGGGAGCTCACCCTTATACAGACTACTGCTAATTAAAAACACCTGGGCTTTATTTGTCAAGCATATGATAAGCAGGTCAGTGTACACAAACAAAATAACTCCAAGGCCATCTGCCCACTAACTAAACACACACAGAGTACTGGGCCTATTGCTCAGCACCACAAATACACAATTTGAACAGTTCCCTACTAGTCCAGGCTTCCCTAAAGCCTGGGGGATCAGAGCCTCCTCCTCAGCTCTGTTATTGCTCCCAACTTCAGGTAATCAACCACAACCCCTTGTTGTCCTGAATGAAAAGGCTTTGATAGGCCTGTAAGATCTGGCCTAAAATGTGGGAACATTGATCAAAAATGTACACTAAGAACCTCAAAATTTTCACATATTCCAAGAAGCAGAAATGCTTTTTCAAAAAATTCCTAAGTCCTCTTTGACAGTTTTTAGTGCTTGTAGAATGTTACTAATATTGTGTTGTGTTTGCATTGCTTTAAGCTGCCACACCAGCGTGCACTTATATACTCATTTTTCAAAATGGATGTCCTGATCATATTTTGTAGATTGTTTTTAGACTGTTTTTGGAATGTGCGAACGGTGCCTCCATCAGTACACAGCGTTCAATAAAGCCACCCATATTAGCTATAATAATAACTACTACAAATGTCAATTCCTGCTGTATAACTCAGTGGCAATGGAATGCAACCGCCTGAGGTCGCTCTGCCATAGTCTCCTACATAGCTTTTTGAAAACTGTAAACGGGACTTCTTACAGCTTGCTTTAGAAATTGCTTTCTTCTTGCCACTCTTCCATAAAGGCCAGAACTAATAGTCGCCCTGTGGAAACATTCTCCCAACTAAGTTGTGGATCTCAGCAGCTCCTTCAGAATGACCTTGGGCTTTGTGGCTGCTTCTCTGATTAGTGTTCTCCTTCTCTAGGCTATCAGTTTAGGTGGATAACTATGGGCCACATGTATGAAAACTGTTTAGGTCTCAAACTCACTTTTTTGCCCATGGGTTACTATGGGCAAAAAAGTGAGTTTCATACCTAAACAGTTTCATACATGTGGCCCTATGTCTTGGTAAGTTAGCAGTTGTGCCATACTTATTCCATTTATAGATGATGGATTAAACAGTGCTCTGTGAGATGTTCAGAGCTTGTGATACTTTTTTATAACATAACCCTGCAATACACTGGCCACAACTTTATCCCTGAGCAGTATGGTGTGTTCCTTCCTTTTCATAATGCTGTTTGTTCTCAAACGTTCTCTAACAAACCTCTGAGGCCTTCACAAAACAGTTGCTGTTATAATGATAACAAATAAATACAACTGTACTCTGTTCACTAATTGGGTGACTTCTAAAGACAATTGGTCACACTGGATTTTATTTACTGGTATCAGAGTACAGGGGACTGAATACATATACACACCATACTTTTCAGTTTTTTAATTTGCAAAATTTGGAAAAGCATGAATTATTTTTTTTACACTTCACAAATACTTGCTACCTTGTGTTGCTTGATCAAATACAATATCAATAAAATACATATAAGGTTGGGGCAGTAAGGGCGCATCCCCACGGCAGTGGACAAATACCAGTCAGTTTGCCGGCCAGTATTTGTCCTGTTTTGCGCCCGTCCCCACGGCCGCGGGGGAGGGGGGGGGGCGGCTTTTCCCCGCGATGAGCGGAGAAGAGCCCTCGCCCCTCCCATTGAGAAGCACAGATTCCGTCCGAAAACCGGATGGAAGATGGTGCTTGCTCAATGCTTTGCCGCCGGACCGCCGGGCGGAGAACCCGTGCAGTGGGGACTTCTGCACGGGTTTTCCATATCGCACATTTGTGCTCATTTTCGGCCGGTTTTTCAGGCGGTCTGAAAAACCGCAAACCGGCTGAAAAACCGGCCGAAAACCCGTGCCGTGGGGACATGCCCTAATGCTTTTGCAACCCCCTGTATGTACAGTGAAGGAAATAATTATTTGATCTCTTGCTGATTTAGTAAGTTTGCCCACTGACAAAGACATGAACAGTCTATAATTTTAAGGGTAGGTTAATTTTAACAGTGAGAGATAGAGTATCTCGGGAGTATGCGCTGATCAGCGCGAGCTCCCAAAACACACGGTGTATTGCAATACACACAATACGCAATACACCGTGTGAACATATCCTAACTCCTAATGAAATAGACTGCTCAGCAAGATAAAAGTAAGATTGTTTCAATTTTTATGCCATAATGTCTGATCTATATTGTTACAGTGTCTGGAAGATGTAAAGAAAATTGAGAATAAATTGTAAGGAAGTGTAAATTGACGATTAAGGTCAATTTAAAAAAAAAGGAAAGGTGGTTTCTATGTTTGATTTAAAACACAGAAGAAACCCTTAGTGGAGCCCTGGGCATGGCAGACCTAGAGTTGCTTTTAAAGGTGTTGTCTCACTACAAGGATTGCTTTTTATGTTAAAGATGTTGTAAAAACAAGTCACTTTGCAATATATGTCTATAAACAGTGTCCTATCTATTCCAAGATATCCCCTCTTTTATGGGCTGCATCAGCTCCTCAGGTCGCTATAGCTACAGACCTGTTTGATCTCTCCTGATAGTCTGCCAGCACTGGTTGCTATAGCTACAGACCTGACTTCTACTGCAGCCTAGTAGAAGCCAGTTAACACACCACTGCATTCAAAGTGAAACCAAAAAAAAGGACTGAGGTAAGATGAATCACTGTAGTGAGACAACCCCTTTAAACTGCATATACATCCTTTGGAAAAGCAAAAAGGAAGAGAAAATGGGGCATAAGGCAAGAGGCAGAGTATAAGAGGCATGCACAGTAATATACAGCAGCGATAGGGTGGGCCCGCAGAATTAACTCCACATGTGGCCTCAGTCCGACACTGATTGCAAAATGGATCTGTTTCCACCTCAGAAATGGAACCTATGACGCAGATGTGAACCATGCTTTATAGAACTATTCGTATGTAATCAAAACATATAATAATAATAATAAAAGTGTCCATTTCTTATTATCTATTTATAGGTAATAAATAAAAAAAAATAAATAACAATAAAGTGTCCATTTCTTGTTATCTAACTTCATATGTAATAAATACAAATACATAGCAATATTAATAACAATAATAAATTGTGGTCCGTTTCTTGTTATCTATTTATATGTAATAAGTAAAAATACATAATAGTAATAAATGTCCATACCTTGTTACATAACTATTCATATATAATAAATAATGATCGCTAATAACAATAAAGTGTGGTCTATACCTTGTTATCTATTTATATGTAATAAGTAAAAATACATAATAATAATGAAGTATCCATACCTTGTTACATAACTATTCATATATAATAAATAATGATCATAATAACAATAAAGTGTGGTCCTACCTTGTTATCTATTTATATGCAATAAGTAAAAATACATTAATAATATTAATATAATCACATAATTAAAAAGTGTCCAAGTCTTGTTACATAACTATTCATATGTAATTAATAATGATCGCTAATAACAATAAAGTGTGGTCTATACCTTGTTATCTATTTATATGTAATAAGTAGTAGTATGATTTAATACCTATTTAGCATAGAAAGTAGTAGAAGAGTGGCAAATCAGGCGTTACTTTTTCAGGCTACTGAGTATATTTAGATGTGAGCTTTCGAGAGAACTAGCTCCTTCTTCAAAAAGTCTATGTAATAAGTAAAAATACATAATGAAGTATCCATACCTTGTTACATAAGTATGCATATGTAATAAATAATGATAGCTAATAACAATAAAGTGTGGTCCCTATCTTTTTATCTATTTAATAATATATATGTAATAAGTAAAAATACATAATAATAATAATAATAATAATAATAATAATAATAAAAAGTGTCCATACCTTGTTACATAAGTATTCATATGTAATAAATAATGATAGCTAATAAACAATAAAGTGTGGTCCTACCTTTTTATCAATTTATTTAAAAAATTTT
>JAODAL010055880.1:0-23653 GCA_025379985.1 Phyllomedusa bahiana
ACAGAAGGGAGCTTATGGTTTGGGCTTTGCTTCCATCTATTTGACAAAAAAAATGTGTAAGGAGAAGCAGTATTACAGTCTTCTTAATCTACACTGAGATCTGTCAAACAAGTTGATTAAGGGGGGGAGAAGCCAGAATGAAGTCACCCAGTGGACACTTCTTAAGCAGATGTCAAACACTACAGTTGGTGCTTTCTCATTAAGTTTTGTAAGTCAAACCAGGAAGGATTTAAAAGGAAAGGGAAATATAAACAAAGGACGTTTACTTTTGGCTTAAAAAATGTCAAACTGCTATGATATTTTTTCAAAAAATTGTGTGTGAAACCACCCAAATTCTAATTTCTCTCAAATTCTGTGTTGCCTTAGACTAAAATATGGGTTAATGGAACTGGACACTTGTCATCAAGTAATTGCTGCACATGTTTAGGTCACAGATTCGGATTTTTTTTAAACGTTTTTGTGCTGTATTAATTGGATACTTAAAATAATTATTGGAAATTGGTTGGTGGCTAATAACTTACATCGATCTCTCTAAAAATATCCATGACTATGTTTTGTAAATGTTTGATACAATGTATTCCCAATAGACTTTACATTGTATATAAACTACAAGGAGATGTTGCAATTGTCTTTGCTATATAGATCACGATTAGATCACAATGTAATTGTAATAATCTTTGTTTTTTAACCCATTGTCTAATACCTGTATTCTATAAGGTATGATAATAATAACTAATGGCTGAGGATGATCAAAAAACAGACATTACAAAATGCAACTATATAGTGGCAGAGGGGCTTCAGGAGGTCACAGGTCTCTGCCACTAAATGGGCTAAAGCATAGAAAGTGGTTGCCCCTGCTGTGTTTCTGGAAGACCTGAAGAAGATGCCGTGGTTGATGGCCAATTAATGTCACTAAGGTGCCTGACCTTGGTGAGGTAAGCCTGCAGTTTTGCATCAGTAATCCAAGGTTACTGACATGTTATAATTATTAATGTCAAAAACTTCACTTTTAATTTTCACTATTAAAAACTACATCAACAAGATATATCAAAAATCACACAACATAAAGGGACACATCAAGAAAAATTACAAAAATCCCTGTTGGTCACAAGAAAAGTATAGAACCTGTAATACCCTAGTCTATCTGTTACCCTAGGAATAGTACTTCGCAGGATCAGCGTCCCGAAAAGGACGGTCCCGCACTGAAGAGTCTTCAGCTAATTGTCCCTACAAACAAGGAATACACATAAGGAGACCAATCACAAACAATCAAAGAGTACATATACTAACCTCTGTGGACAGGATCATAAACAAACATAAATAATTTACAGAGAGATCCCACCTACTTCACCCAAACGCGTTTCCCTCAGTAGACGCAGAGTTCATCAGTGAACCGACCGGTATTTGGCACTTGCCGTGTAAACGGCCCCTAAGGGAGTAATGTGAGGACCAGAACATACCTAATACGTAACAGCATGTCACGCATTTCCCTTTTGCTTCATGTAGCATAAATTTTGATAACATTTATTGTTTTAATAAAGGGAGTTTTATCTGTTAATTGCACTTTCTGTATGTCCTGCACTGGACAAATATCTGGTTTATCATAAAAATTAACTTAGTATTTTTATTTTCTCCAAAAAATTCTAATTATCTTTTTTACATTTCTTTTGGAATAAGGCAAAATATTTTTGGTATATGCAATTTTATAAATTCAATAGACAGCTATTTTTTTAGTGTAGATAATGATTAGTGTTGTTCAAATAGAATCCTGTTCTGTTCGACACTGGTTTGACTGAACTTGTGGAAAAACTTGGGTACAGGATGCCCAAAACACAAAATATTTTCTCTACCACTATCTTTATCTCTAACCCTACCTCTAAACCTAACAGTTACTATAACCCTAAGTTAGGGATTTTAAGATCCTTTAGGGGTTAAATTACCATTCAGAGTTGCTCCAGGTCTTGCATCGCTACTGCTTCAACTTCCAACTTCAGTTTCTCTGCTCAATTTTATATGGCATTTCAAGTTTGAAAAATGCCAAGAAAGGTCAGATGAAATGTTGCTTTTAACATGTTTTGGAGTTACATAGCAGTAGTAGTTTGTAAGGCCGAAAAAAGACAGACATCCATCCAGTTCAGCCTATTTTGCTAAAGTGTTGATCCAGAGGAAGGCAAAAACCCCCATGAGGTAGAAGCTAATTGTCCTCATTTTAGGGAAAAAATTCCTTCCCAACTCCAACCTGGCAATCAGAATAAATCCCTGGATCAATGACCGATCTCCAGAATCCTTGTCATTATAACTTGTTATACTATTATGCTCTAGAAATACATCCAGACCCTTTTTGAACTTTGTTATTGAATTCACCATGACAATTTGCTCTGGCGGAGAGTTCCACAGTCTCACTGCTCTTAGGGCTTGTTCACACGGCGTTTTGGATCCTTTTTACGGATCCGTTTTTCGCACTTGAAAAACGCATCCAGAAAGCGGATGCGTAAAACGCAGCAATGGATACTTTATTTGGATCCGTTTTGACTGCTTTTTCAGCTGCGTTTTACGCATCCGCTTTCCGGATGCGTTTTAGAAGAGGAAGAAAAGAGAGAGCCTCTCTCTCTCTCTCTTTCATTGTTTGTGTCTGCCCCCGGCTCCCATTCATTGTTTGTGTCTACCCCCTTCTCCTATTCATTGTTTGTTTGTGTCTGCCCCCTTCTCCCATTCATTGTTTGTTTGTGTCTGCCCCCGGCTCCTATTCATTGTTTGTGTCTGCCCCCTTTCATTGTTTGTGTCTGCCCCCCGTCTCCCATTCATTGTTTGTTTGTGTCTGCCCCCTTCTCCCAGTCATTGTTTGTTTGTGTCTGCCCCCGGCTCCTATTCATTGTTTGTGTCTGCCCCCGGCTCCTATTCATTTTTGTGTCTGCCCCCGGCTCCTATTCATTGTTTGTGTCTGCCCCCGGCTCCTCCGCTGTCACCGCTGCCGCTCACCTCCTCCGCTGTCACCGCCGCCGAACACCTCCTCCACTGTCACTGCCGCCGAACACCTCCTCCGTTGTCACAGCCGCCGAACACCTGCGCTGCCGCACACCTCCGACGTCGCCCCGGCATTCCTGCGCCGCCGCCGCCGCACACCTCCGACGTCGCCCCGGCATACCTGCGCCGCCGCCGTCGCACACCTCCGACGTCACCCCGGCATACCTGCGCCGCCGCCGCCGCACACCTCCGACGTCGCCCCGGCATACCAGCGCCCCCGCCCCCCACCGACGACGCCCCGGCAAACCTGCGCCGCCGCACACCTCCGACGTCGCCCCGGCATACCTGCGCCGCCGCCGTCGCACACCTCCGACGTCACCGCGGCATACCTGCGCCGCCGCACACCTCCGACGTCGCCCCGGCATACCTGCGCCGCCGCCGCTGCCACACACCTCCGACGTCGCCCCGGCATACCTGCGCCGCCGCCGCCGCACACCGCCGACGTCCCCCCGGCATACCTGCGCCGCCGCCGCCGCACACCTACGACGTCGCCCCGGCATACCTGCACCGCCACCGCCGCCGCACACCCCCGACGTCGCCCCCGCATACCTGCGCCGCCGCCGCCACCCACCTGTGCCGCCGCTCACCTCCGCTCCCGACGCTCACCTGCGCTGCCGATGCTCACCTGCGCTCCCGCTGCCGACGCACACCTTTCCAGCGATCCCCGTCCAGCCTCCCAGTGCGCTTTTCGCATCCGCGTTCAGGATGCAAAGCGCAGCTGTTACGTGCCCGGAGTGTGGAGCGCTTTTGGACAGGGGCCAAAAGCAGACTCCATTATCTCCTATGGGGTTTCAGTTGCGTAAAACGCAATAAAATTGACATGCAATTCTTAAAGCGGATGCGAAAAAACGCAGCACAGGAGAGCCCTCAAAAGCGCATCGCTGATCTCCCGTGGAACAGCGATGCGCTTTTGCCATTCAACACAATGTTAATCACACTGACAATTGTTAGATCCATTTTGCGGATCCGTAAAACGGATCCGTAAAACGGATCCCAAAAACGCCGTGTGAACAAGCCCTTACAGTGAAGAATCCCTTTCTATGTTTATGTAGAAATTTTCTTTCCTCTAGACCTAGAGGATGACCTCTTGTTATGGATACAATCCTGGGTATAAACAAATCTTGAGAGAGATCTCTATATTGACCTTTAATATATTTAAACATATTTATTATATCCCCCAGATGCCATCTTTACTGTAAAGTAAATAACCCTAACCTTGCTAATCTTTCTGGGTATTGCAGTCCACCCAGTCCTTTTTTTTGTTGCCCGCCTTTGTACGTGTTCAAGTTCTACAATGTCTTTCCTGTGCACTGGTGTCCAAAACTGTTCACAATATTTCCATGCGTGGTCAAACCAGTGACCAGAGAATGATGTTCTCATCATGTGCATCTATGTCCCTTTTAATACACCCCATAATCCTGTTTGCCTTGGCAACTGTTGCCTGACACTGGCCGCTACAATTATGTTTACTGTCCACCAGGATTTCCAGGTCCTTCTCTGTGTCACTTTTACCCAGCGTTTTTCCGTTTAACATGTGATCTTGGAATGGATTTTTCCTCCCCATGTGCATAACCTTGCATTTATTTGTGTTAAACCTCATCTGCCACTTCTATGCCCAGGCCTCCAACTTATCCAGATCCCTTTGTAATAAAACATTATTCTCTATTGTGCTGATTACTTTACAGAGTTAGAATCGTCTGAAAAGACGATATTCTACTGGGGGCAACCCATATGTAAGATCATAATGAAAATTTAAAGAGGAGGGGACCGCATCGATCTGCATCCCCCACTAGTAAGGGAGATCCAGTCTGATAGCCCATTAATCACCACCCTTTGTTTCCTATCACTGACCCATTTGCACCCACTTGCAAATTTTTCCCCCTTCAAAGCATTTCATTTTACTTACCATTTAATGGGCACAGTATAAAATGCTTTAGAAAAAACTAAATATATAACACCCCAATTCAAACCCCCGATCGTCTAGAATTAGTTTAAATTTGACAGGACCAACCCCCCCATAAACCCATGTAAAAACATATTATACATTATTTTCATGAATATCCCGAAAGATCTTAAAAACCTTCAAACTTTTTCCTATAACGGGGTTAAATTTCCCGGCCCTTAGCTTCAGGGTCAGTTTTGACCCCATTAAATTTTGGCACCACTTTTCATATGCCCCAAAACCCTTTGGGACTCCCCTGTTTTTATAAGTCTATAAATATTAAGAATGGGGGCCTATCTATGACATCATTTAACTCCTTAGGACAGCGGGTGAAAACCATCAGGACTTGGTGATTTGTCTTTTTTAATCTTTTTTAAAGAAAGGCTGCACTTTTCCTGGGTTTAACAAAAATTTTTTTTAGTTGGAGTTTCCCTCATCCCTCTGCTCATAACGGGAAGGTCATCCTGCTCGTAAATCAGTGGAGAAAGAATATTTTAAATAGTTTTGATTTTTCTCATCCCCTCCAAAATTTCTCCTCAATACTTTTAAAAATTTTTTTTAACCCTTTTTACATTTAATAGATAAAAATTTTTTGGGGTTATTTTTATTTTCTATGGCAAACGCTTTCTGTCTCCATTTCTCCCTTCTCATTATTTAAATATTTAATTTTTTTTCCTTATACTTTTTAGTCCCTCTTCACTGTTTCCGTTTTAGTAGATAAAACACTTTATTTTTTGTTATTTTTTGCCTTCTTTCTTCTGCTAAACCCACTTTTTTTTCCTGTTTCTGTTTATTTTATTACCATAAGGTTGTACCTCTCCATGGGCCCCTAAGATTTTTTAAAGATCCCCCTTTTTTATTTTTTTTTTGTTTTTTTTAAACATCTTTAGGACCTCTCTAAGCAGGACAAAATTAGCCTTCCTAAAATTGAGTGTTTTTGTGGCTCCTCAACAAACAACTCTATTGAACGATAAATGTAGAAGAGTGAAGAAATCAGGCGATACCTTTTTTCAGGCTAATAGTTATTTTGATGGTGACTTTCGAGAGAAACTTTTCCCTTTTTCAGACATAGTTATACAAGAAATTGAAAATTCACAGCTTTTTTTTACCAAAAAAACCTGGACCCTTTAAAAATCTTAGAAATTCTTAACAAAACAAAAAGCAATATAAAACAAAAGTCATTTACGCAGGGGCAAGCAGTCAACTATCTGGAAATTGTGAGGCGTGACAGAGGGGGTCGTATTCCTTCTCTTTCTACAGCCATCAGGGGCCCTGATTTGTGACCATCACTGTTCACACATAGTTCGACATAAAGCTGGGATGAATATTTTGCCCATTTTGCAGATCAAAATTTTTTCATTAATTTTAAATTTCCCCCTCCTTTCTCTCCCTCTCATCTTAAAGTGTCCCCCTTAAAACCATAATTTTTAATCTTCAATAAGTGGTCCTCTCTAGGAAGTGTTGTGCCACTGGAAGATCAGTTTGCTGTTATTAATAGTGAATCTATGTGAGTTATGCGCTGGGTGAGTCTCTGCCCTGTTTTCCCCCAAAAAAGGGTGTATGGGACATTGCATACCATAATCAGATACACCAATTCCTAACCGCAGGAAAAAAGTCCCCCCTATTTTGTGCACCGTGTGACTGTGGGAAGGTACACTGTCAGCAGTGTGGGTTGCCCCGCAGGGCTTGCACCTTTTTGCAGGGGAGGGTGGGGTGCCATTTTCATTTGGGGGCCCTTTAGGGGCGCTCCGGACAATAAAACGCCCAGGTTTGGTTTGGGTTTCCGAAAAGGAAAGGGGGGGGGACTGGGAATATTTCTTTGGTTATTGTCCCCTTTTAGCACAGGTTAAGTCCTTGGGAATCTTTTTGTAGGGCTCCATTGTGGGTTTTAGGTGACAACTAGGGGGACTCGTTCTTCCTTTTGGGGCTCTTTGATGTGAGAGACGTCTCTTTGATGGGGGCCGCTTTGCTGATTTGATTTTCCGTCACTTTTTGGGCCCGTATCCCAATTGGGGAAATTTTGTCCCCAAACCAGGGGGTGTTTGTCCCGCCAAAAATGACCTAGACAAACACCTCCTGGATCTGAGGACAAAATTTCTCCAATTGGGATACAGGCCAAAAGTGACCTGGACAAATACCTCCTGGATCTGAGGACAAAATTTCTCCAATTGGGATACAGGCCAAAAGTGACGGACAATCAAATCAGCAAAGCGGCCGCCATCAACAGAGACAGTCTGCTCACATACAAAGAGACCCAGAAGGAAGAACGAGTGCCCCTAGTTGTAACCTACAACTCACAACTGGAGATCCTACGAAAGATTGCCAAGGAACTTCAACCTGTGCTACATAAGGACAATAGACTCAAAGACATATTCCCAGTCCCCCCTCTCCTTTCCTTTCGGCAACCACCAAACCTGCGGCGTATTATTGTCCGGAGCGCCCTGAAGGCCCCAACGAAAATGGCACCTCACCCGCCTGCAAAACAGGTGCAAGACCTGCAGGCACATCCACACTGCTGACAGTGTACCTGTCCCACAGTCACAGCAGGTGCACAGAACTAGGGGGACATTTTCCTGCAGGTCTAGCAATGTGGTGTATCTGATTATGTGATGCAATGTCCCATCACAAGCCTTTATGTGGGGGAAACAGGCAGAGACTCAGCCAGCGCATGAACTCACATAGATTCACTATTTAATAACAGCAGAACTGATCTTCCAGTGGCACAACACTTTCTCTAGAGAGGACCACTGTATTGAAGATCTGAAAAATATGGTTTTAATGGGACACTTTAAGACGCAGAGGGAGAGAAAGGAGTGGGAATTTAAATTAATGCAAAAATTTCAGACTCTGCAAAATGGGCTAATATCATGCCAGTTTATGTCGAACTATGTGTGAACAGTGATGGTCACAAATCACGGCCTGATGGCTGCTAGATAAGACGCAGGAATACTGACCCCCTCTGTCACGCCTCACAGGTTTCCAGATAGTTGACTGCTTGACCTGCTGTAAATGACTTTCTGCTTATATTGCATTTTGTTATTGTTAAGAATTCTAAGATTCTTTGAAGGTCCAGTCTTTGTGTATATAAAAGTCTGTGAATTTCAATTTCTTGTATAACATCATGACTGAAGAAGGGAGCTAGTTCTCTCGAAAGCTCACCATCAAATATATTCAGTTAGCCTGAAAAAGGTATCGCCTGATTTCTTCACTCTTCTACTACTTTCTATGGCTAACATGGTACAACATCATACTACGAAGGATAAATGGAAATTTATTATACTATGGTCACTATTTCCTAGGTGCTCCCCAACCTGAACCTTTATTACTCTGTCAGTTCTATTAGTGAATATTAAGTCTAGAAGGGCTTTTCCTCTAGTCAGATCCTGTACCATTTGGGAAAGGTAATTATCTTGAGTTATTGACAAAACCTGTCTACTTTATGAGAGTCACAGTTTTCAGTTTCCCAATTTATCTCTGGGTAGTTAAATTTTTCCATAGTAATAATAATAATCTTTATTTATATAGCGCCAACAAATTTCGCAGCACTTTACAATGTAGAGGGTATAATTACAGACAAAAGACAGACATTACACAGTGAAAGCTACTTACAGGTGAGACACAAGGTGTGAGGGCCCTGCTCGCAAGAGCTTACAATCTAAGAGGGTGCCTGGGGGAAACAAAGGGGGAGAAGTGCTAAATTTACAATGGCCCAGCCCTGTTTTATAAATATGGGGAGGTTTACATAAAAATGTGGTGAACCTGCCACCATGACAGTACATCTATATACAGATAAGTGCCTGTGATTGCCCTAGTGTAGGGAGTGACAGAAATATGTGTGATAGAAGGTGTGGGTTTGCAACTAGTGGTTTTGGTAGGCCTGCCTGAGAAAATGTGTTTTCAGGACACTCTTAAAACTGCGAAGGCTGGGATTGTGCCTGATGGTACGTGGTAGGATGTTCCAGAGAATGGGTGCAGCACATGCAAAATCTTGAAGACAAGCATGGGAGGTTCGGATGATTGTAGTCTGTAGTTTGATGTCCGTAGCTGAGCGGAGAGAGCGGGCAGGGTGGTAGACAGAGATGAGGGAGGAGATGTATGGGGGTCCAGCACTGTGGAGAGCTTTATGGGTGAAAGTGATGAGTTTATGCTGTATTCTGTACTGGATGGGCAACCAGTGCAGCAAGTGACACAGGGTAGAGGCATCAGTATAGCGGCTGGAAAGAAAGACAAGCCTGGCTGCTGCATTCAGAATAGACTGGAGAGGGGAGAGTTTACAGAGAGGGAGACCGATAAGCAAGGAGTTACAGTAGTCAAGACGAGAATGAATAAGAGCAACAATGAGAGTTTGAGTTGTTTCCACAGTGAGAAAAGGACGGATTCTGGAGATGTTCTTGAGGTGCAAGTGACAGGAGCGGGCAAGGTTTTGGATATAGGGGGTGAAGGACAGATCAGAGTCTAGAATAACCCCAAGACAGCGGGCCTGCTGCCTAGGTGTTACGGTGATGCCACACACTGAGAGGGAAATAGCAGATGGGGGTTGGTTAGTAGATGGGGGAAAAACAAGAAGTTCGGTTTTGGTGAGGTTTAGTTGGACATAGAGAGAGGACATGATGTCAGAGACAGCAGACAGACAGTCACTGGTGTTTTGTAGCAGGGCAGGAGTGAGGTCTCGGGAAGAGGTGTATAATTGAGTGTCATCAGCGTAGAGATGGTACTGGAAGCCAAATCTACTGATGTTTGGCCAATGGAGGCTGTATAGATTGAGAAGAGGAGTGGACCAAGAACTGACCCCTGAGGGACCCCAACGGCAAGAGGGAGAGGAGAGGAAGTAGAACCTGCAAATGAGACACTGAAGAAGCGGTCAGAGAGGTAGGAAGAGAACCAAGTGAGAGCAGTGTCCTGGATGCCAATGGTGCTGAGCATGGTGAGGAGAAGATGGTGATCAACAGTGTCAAATGCTGCAGAGAGATCCAGAAGAACCAACAACGAGTATTTTCCCTGAAATTTAGCAGTGTGGAGATCGTTAGAGACTTTAACTAGAGCAGTTTCTGTGGAGTGTAGGGTGCGGAAACCTGATTGTAGAGGATCCAGAAGAGAGTTAGCAGAGATATAGCAGATTAGGCGAGAGTAGACCAAGCATTCCAGGAGCTTAGAGATAAAGGGAAGGTTAGAGACTGGTCAGTAGTTGGCAGCACAGGATGGGTCCAGGGAGGGTTTTTTTAGTAGGGGAGTTATAGTAGCCTGTTTAAAGGAGGTATGGGAAGATCCCAGTGGAGAGAAGAGGTTACAGATTGCAGTAAGGTGAGAGAGGATAGCTGGAGAAATAGACTGGAGAAGGTGGGAGGGAATGGGGTCGCTAGAGCAGGTGGTGGGGAGAGCAGACAGGAGAAGCCTGGATACTTCTTCTTCTGTCGATGGGTCAAGAGCTGAGATAGTAACAACCTCATTCTGATTAGTCGCCTCATCTTTTTGCCTGAGGAGTACATCTTCCATGGGTTCTGTTATATTTGGGGGCCTACAGCAGACCACTATTAGAATTCTATTATTGTTATTACCCCCCATGTATATCTACCCATAATGACTCCACACGCTCATTTCCTGTATCTATATCTTCCCGCAGTGTTGGCTTCAGACAGGAGTTTGGACAATCTTTTCTACATGTACAAGTTTTTATGACTATGCAGCATTGAGGCCCAGCTCACATCATTTGGCCTTTGTTGGCGACATCTGTCATGATACCTTGAAAAGGTTTTCCAGTTATATACTATGTTACCTGAGCCTTACTTGTCTGTTTCAGCCTATATTTGTTCTGTCTGCCAAAAGTAAATGCCTTATGAACTGGTCACAAAAACATTGTTTGATAAATCACATATTTCTGTATTGTGGGCATGGTGAGGTAACAGGATGTTGATTGCTAACCTGAGGAAGAGAAAGCACCAGGATGTATTATGGGATGAAAACAAGCCACTGAAGGGAAGAGTTATGCTCTAAGGAATGTTCTGCTGGGTTGTGGCATCATGTGGATGCTACTTTAACATGTCTAAACATTGTCAAACCAAGTCCACCCCCTGATGGTAATGGTGTTCCTTAAAGTCAGTGACCCCTTTCGATAAGATTTTTATGAAGAATTATACGGTATTTAGAAATGAACAATGAAACATTTCAACTGGACTTTTTTTTAATACCTTTTGGCAATTATAATCAAGGTAATATATTTCTCTTTTCCATTTTTCTTTTTCTCTACTTGATCTGCCTCACATGGAACCTATGCATAATAGTTACTATAAATGTGGATCGCCAACTGCAGTCTCCCATGTACTTTTTCCTTTACAATCTGTCTATTGTTGATATTATATATTCCACTGTAACACTTCTCAAATTACTGGACATTGCTATGTGGAAACTACAGGATTTCAAGTACTATTTGTTTCTTGCAATTTTACTTATTTGCTTCCTTGGCATGCACTGAAATTTTTATCTTGACAGTTATGGCCTATGACCGTTATGTTGAGATCTGTAATCCCTTACATTATGGTCTGGTTATGCGGAAAGGATGGTGTGTGCTCCTTGTGGTGGGAAGCTGGCTTCTTGGTTATTCCAACTGTATATTCCCTTAGTTTCATAGTTTCATAGTTTCATAGTTTGTAAGGCCGAAAAAAGACGAGACGTCCATCCAGTTCAGCCTGTTGTGCTAAGGTGTTGATCCAGAGGAAGGCAAAAAAAAACCAATGACGTAGAAGCCAATTGTCCTCATTTTAGAGAAAAATTCCTTCCCAACTCCAATCTGGCAATCGGAAAAATCCCTGGATCAATGACCCCTCTCCAGAATCCTAGACACTATAACTTGTTATATTATTATGCTCCAGAAATGCATCCAAACCCTTTTTGAACTCTGTTAGGGAATTCACCATGACAAGTTCCTCTGGCAGAGAGTTCCACAGTCTCACTGCTCTTACAGTAAAGAATCCCTTTCTATGTTTATGTAGAAACTTTCGTTTTTGTTGCCCGCCTTTGTACCTGTTCAAGCTCTACAATGTCTGTCCTGTGCACTGGTGCCCAAAACTGTACACAATATTCCATGTGTGGTCTAACCAGTGACTTGTATAATGGGAGAATAATGTTCTCATCATGTGCCACTATGCCATTTCTAATGCACCCCATGATCCTATTTGCCTTGGCAGCTGCTGTCTGACACTGGCTGCTACAATTAAGTTTACTGTCCACCAGGATTCCCAAGTCCTTCTCCATGTCACTTTTACCCAGCCTTTTTCCATTTAACATGTAGTCATGTAATGGATTTTTCCTCCCCATGTGCATAACCTTGCATTTATCTGTGTTAAACCTCATCTGCCATTTCCCTGCCCTGTTGTAGTTGTTTCACAACTTTACTTTTGTAAACCTCCGTTACTAAATCAGATTTTTTGTGATGTCAAATCCATAGTGAAAATTTCTTGCAGTGATACCTTAAAAGTCCAAGCCATGGTCTACATTGAATGCTCTCTTGTGGGTGTCTGTCCTTTTTTACTCACAATATTCTCTTACATTAAAATAATATCCAATATCCTGAAGGTTCATTCATCTGACACTAGGAGTAAACTCTTTTCAACCTGCACCTCCCACCTTATTGTTCTCAGTATATTTTATGGGACTTTATTCTTTATGCACATGCTACCAGAGTCCACCCAATCTGCAACACTAGACCAAGCGTTTTCTGTACTATTCCTTGCAGTGACTCCTTCCCTGAACCCTCTAATTTACAGTTTAAGAAATCAAGAAATGAAAACTGCTCTGATGAAAATTATAACAAATATTCTCCTAACCATGAAAAAAGTATTGGAGTCTCAATTAGAGATGGGCTAATTGATTCTAACGAAGTGGAATTCGTTTAGAATTTCAGGAAAACTTCGGGTCGGAAAGAAGTCGAACTTTGGGGTACTTCGCGTGAACAAAGTGTGCTTTTGATTGATAAAATGGCTGCAAGCACATGGCATTACATGGGGCAAAGAACTCTGGGAGGAAGAAGGGCATAGCCTGCATGACATGTGCAGAGATGAAGCCAATCAGAGACCGCCGGGATTCTGTGACATCACCGCACTATATAAGTCCGGGCGCGATGCTGGGAGCTCATACCGCTCTCACTGTACTGATTAGGGAAGGTGCTGCCGCGGCTGCTTTTGATAGCTGATACTAAAGAACTCATATTTATACAGCGATTTTTGGGGGAAGTCTTAGCTTGTCTCAGAGACTGCTTCTCTTAACGTTCTATTTCTGATTTTGTGGGGGATTGGATCTGAAGTCCAGTGTGTGTCCAGTGCAGCTGCATATACATTTTAATGCTATCTGCTCACAGCACATTGAATATCCAAGTGTGATCTAAGCCTGTTTCTGTTGTATTCATTTAAAGAAACAGCGTTTTTACAATACAAATACCACTTCCTTTTTGGCTGCTCAATTCTTTTGCGCAATTTACATCCAGGGGTTTAAATTTTAACTTTGGGTTCTGCTGCTGGGTGACAAAAAAGAAACCTTTTTTTTTCACCGCCAAAAAATACTTTTTTTCCCTGTAAAAAAATTCAAAAGGGGAAGGTTAATTACAAGTTTTCCTTCTTGTTGTTAGCGTAAAATACACGCCATTGTAACACGCAACAAGCTCGTTTTTTTTGGGTTGCTAAATTTTTTTGCGAAATTTTTAACACCCAAAGGGGTTTAATTAAGCGTTGTTCTGCTGTTTTGGGGTGACTAAAAGAAACCTTTTAAAAAAAACCCGGGGAAAAAAAACTTTTTTCCCTGTAGCAAAATTTTCACAAGCAAAGGGTTTAATTTAAACCAATTTTTTCCTCTGTTTTTTTAGCGTAAAAAAAACCCCGCCATTGTAACACGCTACAAAGCTCGTATTTTTTGTTGCTCAATTTTTTTTCCCAAATTTTCCCACCCCGGGGTTAAATTTAAAAGCTTGTTCTGCTGCGTGGTGACTAAAAGAAACCGTTTATTAAACCAGAAAAAAAAGGACTTTTTTTTCTGTAGCATAATTAAACAAGCAAAGGGGGGGTTTTTAATTACAAGTTTTCCTCTTTTTTTTGGTAGCTTAAAATAAACGCCATTGTAACACGCAAAAAAGTTTTCATAGTTTTTTGGTGCCCCAATTTTTTTTGCGCAATTTACATCCGGGGGTTTAAATTTAAAGCGTTGTTCTCCTGTTTGTGGTGCCCTAAAAGAAACCATTTTTTAAAACCCGGAAAAAAAGACTTTTTTTTTTCTGTACAAAATTTTTCACAAGCGAAGGTTTTTTTACAAGTAAAAAAGGGGCGAATTTCTCAAAAATTCGATTGGGTCACTTTGCCAAATTTTCCGACAAAAATAAATTCGGTCCAAATTAAATTTGGGACGAAACGCGTTAAAAAGCAGCTATTTCCAGGCTGCACAGAGCCTGCCGGGTGCTTTTTGAACGTTGTTTTCATTCTTAAATATGCAGAGGGGGCCTTTTTTTGGTCTACATTTCAATGTTTGTTTTAGTATGAAACCAATACGGGCCCCCGCTCTTAGAAACGGGTTCCTATAAAATTCCCTGGGCACTTTTAAAGGGCCAAAAAATTTACCAAAAAAAAATCAAGCGGGAATGTACCTGATAAAGTCATGCCCGTGAAAAAACTGGAAAAAAACAACTGAGAGCTCAGGTGGGGAACAATTTGTGACAGAGTGTGGAGTGACGGTGGCAGCCACAGCAGCAGAGGTCAGGCATTGGGACAATGACATTCTGGGTGGGAAAAAAGGAGGAAACCACAGAAAGGCACAAAAGACTGAGAGCGGGGGTCCCGGCGGCAGCAGCCCTGAGGTCCCGGCAGTGGGGACAATGACACAGTGTTGGGGGACACGGCAGCAGCCACAGCAGCAGCATGAGGGCAGAAAAGGGGGCACAAAGACACAGTGTGGAGGGCACGGCAGCAGCCACAGGGAGCAGCATGAGGTCAGAAATGGCACAATTACACAGTGTGGAGGACACGGCCCGGGAGCCCCAGCAGCAGCATGAGGTCAGACAGTATTCCCGGAGGGGGTAAAACCAATTAGACCCGGTGGCACAATTTACACAGTGGGAGAGGGCACAACAGGGAGCAAAATGGGGGTCAGCAGGGCAAAAAATTTAAAATTTCCCCGGAGGTGGCAAAACAGAGGGGAAACCACAAAAAGGGACAATGACTGAGAGCGGGGGTCACGGCGGCAAAAAAAGCATAGGTTTGGCAAATGGGACCAAAGACATTCTGGAGGTTTGGGAAAAACAGGACTAGGGCCCACAGAAATGGGACAATGACTGGGGATGGAAAGGGCACAACAGCACAGTTGAGGGCGGGGAGTGGCACAATGACATTCTTGAGGTGGCAAAAAGGAGGAAGCCCCAGAAAAGGCACAAAAGACTGAAAGCGGAGGGTTCCCCCGGCGGCAGAAGCATGAGGTTTTGGCTTGGGACAATGACATTCCAGAGGTGGCAAAAACAGGGCTAGGCCACAGAGTGGGCCCCAATGACTGGAAATGGAGGTCACCCAAAAGGGAGCATATGAGGTCGGGGAGTGGCCCCCATGACATTCTTTGGGGGGTGGCAAAACAGGAGGAACCACAGAAAAGGGCCCCAAAGACTGAGAGCGGAGGTCACGGTTTTCAGAAGCATGAGGGTTTGGCAGGGGGCACAAAGACATTCTGGAGGTGGGAAAAACAGGGCTAGGGCCCCAGAGGGCCCAATGACGAGAGTGGAGGTCACAACAGCACAGTAAAGAGGGCGGGCAGTGGCACAATGACATTCTGGAGGTTGGGAAAACAGGGGGAAGCCACAGAAAAGGGCACAAATACTGAGAGCCCGGGGGGTCACGGCGGGGAAAGCCCTGAGGTTTGGCAAATGGGACAATTTACATTTTTGGAAAGGGGGCAAAAAACCAGACCTTTGGGCCCCAGGGGTGGCACAAAAGACTGAGAGTGGAGGACACAACACAAACAGTATGGGGGCCGGGCCAAGGGCACAATGACATTCTGGAGGGGGCAAAACAGGAGGAAGCCACAGAATTGGACAATGACTGAAGTGGAGGGGCACGGCGGCAGCAGCAAAAGGTCAGCAAATGGCCCCAAATTTACACAGTGTGGAGGGCACGGCAGGGAGCCACAGCAGCACATGAGGTCAGAAAAATGGCACAATGAAATTTTTGGGGGTGGGAAAACAGGAAAGGGAAGGCCCCCAGAGTGGGGGACAATCACACAGTGCAAGGTTTACAACAGCAGCAGTACGAGGTCAGGCAGTGGCACAATGACATTCGGAGGGGGGCAAAACAGTATTAGGCCACAGTGTGCACCAAAGACACAGTGTGGAGGGCACGGGAGGATCACAGCAGCAGCATGAGGGCCCGAGAGTGGCCCATTTGACTTTTGGGGGTGGCAAAAAAAGGAGGAAGCCACAGAGTTGGACAATGAAACTGAGAAACGGAGTCACGGCGGCAGCAGCAGAGGGCCGGCAAATGGCAAAAATGACACAGTGTTGGAAGGGCATTTTGGCCCGCAGCCCAGCAGCACATGAGGTCAGACAGTGGCACAATGAAAAATTCTGCCGGGCAAAAAAATGAGTAGGCCACAGATTGGGGAAAAATGACAGAGATTTGGGGGGTGACGGCGGCAGGGGCAAAAACATGAGGGCAGAGAGTTTGGGACAATGACACAGTGGGGGATTTCACGGCAACAAACAGCAGCATGAAAAGGTTATAGAATTTGGGACAATGACCCGAGTGTTGAGGTGGGTGGGAATACCAGGGCCCTGGGAAAGATGATGTGGCAATGGGAGAAACTGGCAGAGAATTTTGGCATCCCGGCGGGTGGCGGCATCGAATAGTGGCTGATTTCAGGGATTTTTAAACCCAGACTGAAGCCTAAAATCATTGGGGTGTGGAAATCCCCGGCCGATCCCCCCGCCTTATTTATCTTGACAAAGGGCCCGTCGTTTCCCCATTTCCCCTGGACAAACGGATCTCCCCCTTTTGGGGAAAGATGGCCCCCCCCGCACTGAACACGCCGCTCTGATGCCACACTACGGCCGGGGAGGACGCTTCTCCACTTTTGCAAACTCGGCCCAAGTTGGCCCGGCCCACACATCCAGTTTGGGTGGGCCCCGTAGTCCCAAAACGGGGTCTTTTAACTGAGGTGGGAGAGTGCTTTTCCAAGTAGGCCACAACCCCGTTTGGTCCAGGGAAATTGCTCCAAAGGGCCGCTGCCGCTGCTGGGGGACTGGCCCTCCCACAGGGGTGTAAGGAACCCGCTCCCTCTGACCCAGACTTATTTTTACTACCGATAACTGGGACTGCTTTCCCAAAACCCCCCCCCCCCCCCCCCTTCCCCCCCAGCCACGGCAAATAGTACGTGAGAAATGAGGAACCCCCCCGGGCAGACCGTCAAGGAGGGAAAGATGCAACATAGGCAGGGCCCAAAGATTACGGAGGATTTTCCCCATAGTAATTTGAGTTTGTCCTCCCTCTCAATAGCTTGGGAAAAAAACTCCCATTTTGGGCCCGGTACGAGGGGCCCCAAAGGGTGGGGGAAAAACCAGAAGTCATCCCTCTGCCGGATGCTGACTATTTTTCTTTTTACTAGCCCGGGAAAAAAGCATGCTGCGGGCCCCTCGCACAATTTAATCCGAGGGGGGTCCTTCCTCCATTTTCACTGAAAAACTGCCCCCGGTGCTTGGGGGGGCCCTCGCCCTCTTTCCTCATCTCCATCCCCTCCTCCAAGGGGTTCTGCTCCCCTCCCCTTGTCACCTGGGTAGAAAAAACCACCTTTCACCAGACAATGCTTCGCTCCAATATCCTCCTTCCCTTCTCCTCCTCCTCCATTTCCGTCCCCACTGCTACATGTGGCAACGAGATGTAGTCGCCACGTCTCCAGTCCCTGCCACAGGACAGATCTTTCAGCATCTCTGTTCCGGTCCAGGACATGAAGCAGTTGGAATGACGTTCTTATCCGTAGTCCTGGCGACTGACAAATAACGTGCCTCTCGAATGGACTCAAACAATCGGCTGGTGTCACGCATAGCTGCCACTGGCGACATCAAAAGTTCCACGCAAGTACTTCTGTCTGCCTGGATCATCAAAAAATCGGTAATGGCCTTTCTCTGTTCATACAGTCGGTCCAACATGTGCAGGCTGGCATTCCAGCGGGTGGAAACCTCGCAATATCAGAGTGCGTGTTGGGGGAGGACGTTCTGCCGGCTTGCCAACTCGAGGAGGGTCGTTCCCTGGCTTTGGTACGAATGGATAAAGTGCCGATGCACAGTTCCTGGCCATTTCTCCAGAATCTGCCTGAAGATCGGTGGAAGACTTCAGGAACCTTTTTCACAGAGCCAGATTGAAACACGTGCGCCATGCAGGGCGCATGGACCATCCCTCCTCGGTGCACCGCGGACACCATAGTTCCTTCCCATTGTCGTCACAATGGTTCGATTTTGCAGTTGTGCGCGGAGATAAAGCCACACATCGATTTCTTGCTGCATGAGCGGAGCAGTTCCTCCCCTGTGTGATTCGTTCGCCGAGGCAAGCCAGGGTTAGAACTGCGTGAACCGCTGTGCCTACCACATGTGGTATGATGGATAGCAGTACTTGTGGGAGGCTGAGGATGGTGGTGATTTGGTGGACTAGGAGGAGGCAGGATATTGGCGCAGGTGCAAGCAGTTTTGACAACGTGGAGGAGGGAAAAGCGGCGTCTCCTGTCCAAGTTGTTGGTTGTGCCTGGGCGAAGCACATTCACCCACGTGGGCCGAAAGGACATGTAGGTCCCTGACCTAGTTACAGCTCCAGACGGTTCGCGGCAGCCGTGCAACTTGGAAACAAACCGATAAGCCTCAAGGACTGGCCCACCTTCTGTTCTACATATTAATGAAGTGTGTTATGCCTTTTGGAAAAGAATTAAGGCTAGGAACTCTCCCCATCTGGGCTCGGCACTGTGTGTGTGTGTGCATTAGTTATATGAATGGTGCAGTGTCCACAATTTGAAAGGGAGGGACTTGCAATTAACCAACAACTTGGACAGGGCACGGTCAGCTGCTGCACCTTAGGATGGTTGGACGCATACTGTTGTCTCTATGCAATCGCCTAACTGAAACGACTGCTGGCGCCATATGAGTAGCCCAGGAGCAGCGAGGCATCTGGACGGGATGATGCAAAGAGAACACAGCTACCCTCTGCAGAGGTGGTGGAGCGTGACTGGCTGCAATTGGCATGCGTGCCACTCTGGGTGCAGCTGCTGCTGCTGTAGCTGCGGCGGCAGGATGGACCACCAACATCTGGCCCACGTTTCTCCCAGGCCACGGATGGTGGCGCTGCATGTGTCTGACGAGGGCCGTGGTGACAAGGTTAAGCTCCCGGGCCACGCTTCCACTTTTCTGCCCACAGATTCTACATATACCCCATATTCGGCTCCTCCGGTGTCTTAGCAAAGAACTGCCACACCGCCCGCCTGGAGTATCGGATTTTACCTGCCAATGCTCCGCCACTGAGTGACTACTGCCGCCGCTGGCCTCGCTGAGCCCCTTGCGCTACTTTCTGGAACCTGAGAAGCGGGATTTTTACACCGTGCCGGCTTGGGCTCCCGACTCACACTGCATGCTTATCCAGCTGCTGACTCACGAGGACCACCACGACCCACTTGTTGCTGGCTGCGCTGCTGCCGTCGCGCAAGCTGACGCCCATCTTCTCCTGACGATGATGAAGCCATTGCCCTCAACGGCTCCTAAGTGCGGTTGTGACATACATCATCATCTATTTGTGTTTTCATCGTCACCTGCTGTCCTCATCACCGGTCTTGGTACTTATGCCGACGGCTCTCCAACATGACCACCCATGCCATTCTCCACATCTTACTTTGCCGCCTACTGCAAGTAGCAGGGGATATTGGCCCCATTTTCTTTCGCTGCCAAGTAGCTGCTGACTCTGCCATCCTCAAATTGTTCATCCTCGCTATATAGTGGCGCTGAGTCCCAGGGAACATCGAGTAGATCTCTGGCTGAGGGAACCGGATGGGACTGAGGCGGGGCTGAGGACAGGTGCGGGGACGCTGACCCGCTCCCGGGGCCATGCCAACCTAAGGGTTGTGTCTGAGGTTCCCACCGACTCTTTGGCTGGGGTTGTAGATGTCAATCTGGAGGAAGAGGGATGACCTAGTCAACCAATCAAGAACCCTTGGGGTTGCTGAACAACACACGGCCGCTAGATGACATGCGCGCAGTTGTGGCCTCACGAGTGACCCCTGCTGCGAGTCCCTTGCTGTTGCTGCGACCTGGGCCTGTTCAGGAATGTTTGTGCCACTGCACACCGCAGGTGCCAGGAGACTCTGCACCTCTTGTCTGACATCTGTTTGTTCTAAAAATGTACCCCCCCCCCCAGACACTGTTTTGATGATGTGATATCTGTATATGATAAAATATACACCCTGTTTTTGACTCCAAATGACCCGTAACAAGCTTTTGATTAACCCTTTGTATATAAATGCGCTCCACTCAAATGGCCTGGAAAAATTTACCTTGTAGTGTCGTTTGAAAACACACTGTGTGTTATTACTCAAATGTTAAAAGCACAAACAGGCTTAATTATCCTTCGGACCTGAATTGGGCTACAGGAAAAAGTATATATTTTGGCCGTTGAAAAAGACGGTTATTTTTGTCAGCACACCAGCAAAACAACGCTTAATTAACCCTGGATGTACAAATTGTGCCAAAGAATTGAGCGCTCAATATACTAGTAGCTTGTACGTGTTACAACTGCTCCGTGTTTTCTACGCCACACAACAAGAGATACAGCTTGTAATTACACCTTTGCTTGTTGAATTAGGCTACAGGAAAAATTGTATATTTTTTGGCGTTGAAAAAGACGAGTTTATTTTGTCAGCAACCACCAGCAAAACAACGCTTAATTAACCCCTGGATGTAAATTGCGTCCAAGAATTGAGCAGCACCAAACTAGTAGGTTCTTGTTAGCGTGTTACAAATTGAGTTAGTTTTCTACCCACACAACAAGAAGATTACAAGTTGTAATTAACCTCTTTTGCTTGTGGAATTAGGCTACAGGAAAAATGTATTATTTTGCGTTGAAAAAATAGACGGTTTATTTTTGGTAAGCACAACCAGCAAAAAACAACGCTTAATAGCCCCTGGATGTAAATTGCGCAAAAGAACTTGAGCCGCACAAACTAGTAGCTTTGTAGCGTTGTTACAATTGCGTGTATTCTTTTTTTACGCCACACAACAAGAGATACAAGTTGTAATTAAACCTTTTGCTTGTGAATTAGGTACAGGAAAATGTTTTAATATTTTGGGTTGAAAAAGCGGTTTTTGGGGTCAGAACACCAGCAAAAAACAACGCTAATTAACCCTGGATGTAAAATTGCGCCAAAGATTAGAGCCGACACAAACTAGTAGTTTGTAGCCGAGTTAAAATTGCGTGTTTTCTACGCCAACAAAACAGAGATACGTTGATTAAAACTTTGCTTGTGAATTAGGGCTACAGGAAAAATTTATATATTTTGGGCGTTGAAAAAGACCGGTCTTTGATTGGGGGTCAGCACACCAGCAAAAACAATCTAATTTAAACCCCTGGATGTTAAATTGCGCCAATGAATTGAGCCCGCACAAACTAGTAGCTTTTGTTGCGGAGTGTTACAAATTTCGTGTTTTCTACGCACAAAACAAGAGATACATTGTAATTAAACTTTGCTTGTGAATTAGGCTAAAAAAAAAAATTGAAATTTTTTGGCTTTGGGAAAAAGAGGGTTTTTCTTGGGGCCCGCCCCCACGCAAAACAAGTTTAAATTTAAACCCCCTGGGATGTAAATTGCCCCAAAGTTTTGGGCCCCGCACAAAAGTAGCTTTGTAGGTGTTTCCCAATTTGCGTGTTTTCCCTACGCCCCCACAAAAGAGATACATTTGTAATTAATAGTGTTGAGCGATTTTTTTTGACAACGTTGAAAATCGGAAAGGGTTTTTTTGGTTATCGAAATTTTCAGATCTGCTATAATTAAAGGGTTTAAACTGGCACATCTATTTAAAACGCGCCATTTTCGGCGCTTCCTGTAATTTTGGCGGCCCGCAAAACAGATTACAGAAAAGAGAGGGTGGATGTTTTGTGCGAGTCAAGATGGGGATTGGGTATGGTTCGATTGGGGAAAAAAACACAGGGCCTGTATTAATAGAACAGCGTTTTCCCGTTTAGCCTTAGTGTCTTCGCGTCTCATAGGAATAGGAATGGACTTTCGCTCTGCCGTGGCCCAAAACAGCTCAGCCCAAATTTGTTAAATTTTTGAAAAGAGAAAAATCTACTATTAGCAGTGAGCCTTCCAATTTAAATTGATTTGGAGATTTGGTTTTAGTGTTAGCTAAAAGATTTTAAAAAAGATCTACCGCTTTTTAAAGTCCCGGGGGGAGGGGGGGGGGGGGCCCCGGGGGGGTACCCCGACCAAAATCTTCTATAAAGAAACCCCTTTGGGTAAAGTTCACCCAAAACCCTTGTGTAGACATTGCACTGCAATAAACTTTATTTTAACAAATTTCTATTGAAAAAATTTTCCCGGATATTTGGGAGTAAATTTTTTGGATAACATCATTTCCTTTAACTTTCAGGGTTTTCTTTGTTAGGTGCCCCCTCCCCTTTTTTTCAGTATAAATTTTGTAGGTGTTTATTTTCAATTTTACCCATTCCACCTTTATAATTTCCCCCATTAAAATTTCTCCAGAAATTTTACACACATTTTTTTTCCAAAAAAAAAAATTTCATCAAAAACATAAAAATATTTTTTTTTATTTTCCCCCCACTTTTTTTTAACCCCTCCCAACTTAAAAAACCCCAAATTCTAATAACATAATTAAAAACCCCAAAAAATCCTTTTTTCAAAACATCAGAAATTTTTTTTTTTCCCCACCCCCGTTATTACCCCCCTCCCTTTTTTCGCAAAACACCACAAATTGGGTGCCAAAAATACGGTATTATACGAAAACATAACAGTGTGTTTTTTTACTTTTGCGCACCCCGCTTTGTCATTGACCAGCTCCCCGTAAATCTTAAAAAAGTAAAACTATGTCCCCGGTGTTGAAAGGGGCAAAAAAAAACCCTGTATTTTACGAAAAAATAAAGTACGTGTTTTTTTACTTTTGCGCACCCGCTTTGTTATTTATGCAGCATCCCGTAAATTTAAAACAGCAATTCTTAGTCCCCCAGGTGAATTAAAAGGGGCAAGAAATACCGTGAATTTCGAAAACTAAAAGTTTCGTGTTTTTGACTTTTGCGCACCCAGCTGTGTTCATTTACGCGCACCCCGTAAAACTTAAAACAGCAAATTTATAGTCACCACAGGTGAATTGAAAGGGGCAAAAAATACCGTGTTTTTTATACGAAAAAAATAACTACGTATTTTTTTACTTTTGCGCACCCCGCTTTGTTCATTTTTGCAGCATCCACGTAAAATTTTAAAAAAAAACCCCCCAAATTTTTTTAGTCACCCCAGGTGAATTAAAAGGGGGCAAAAAAAAACAGTATTATACGAAAAAAAACGATAAGTTTTTTGATTTTGGCACCCCGCTTTGTTCATTGACGCAGCACCAGTAATCTTAAAACAGCAATTTTATAGTCACCAAGGTGAATTTAAGGTGCAAAAAATACCCTGTATTATACGAAAAAAAAT